>BSBM01000061.1:17410000-17665000 GCA_027924585.1 Larix kaempferi
TTACGATGGTAAAGGGCATTGCCTCAAATGGAAGGATATACCATTCCACTATGAAGACAAAGCAATCAAACTAGGTGACAAATATAGAATTGATAACATTAAGGGATAAAGCAAAAAATGTAACTAATTAAGGTTACCTTATTTGATGTAGAAAAACTATCAAACTATTCCCAAGGCATCTCTAGCCATCTCTGTTGTAGGGTGTTACTACCATAATTTTTATGAATTCATTGCTAGACAAGACACTAGTTTCTCCTCTCTACACTTGACCAGCCATCATCTATATTGACTGGAATTGTAAGGGATAATGATGTTCATTCGAACACAAATAAACCAACATAGTTTGTAGTTGTATATGTTAATTTGTAAAGTGGTAAGCTATGTTGGAATGTGTCAGGTTCATTGTATAATGGCACTAATATCTTATTTGTTGTTTCTTTTGCAGGGGTAGGCCTGATAGTTGTGTTAAAGAGACTTTTGGAGATGGGAAACCCACGAATAGAAAAAAATAAAAATAGAAGGAATCTGCTCATTGAAAAGGTCAATGACTTAAGAGAAAAGGCCAGGTTGGGAATGGAAAGATTGAGACATGGTCCTATCATTGCCCTGGATCATGCCATTGATCCTAACACAGTTGTTGACATGACAACCTCTTGTTCAGAACCATGGGTAAAGCGGTCGTGTCCAACGGACCCAACTCAAATTCCAACATCAACACAATCTCCAACCAACAATCCATCAATGAGTCATTCTGAAGTCAATTATCAAAGAATGGCAATGCAACAAAATTTTCAAAGAATATTTTGAATCCAAAGGTGATGCAGGTAAATGTCAATTATTACTATGTTTGTTAAAATCACATTCTTTAGCTATTGTTAGGAGAATTTTGGGCATAAAGATGGTTAAAAGTTCAGAGGCCAACAGTCATATTGTTAGAAATCTCCAATCTGCATTTAATGCGATTGGGAAGACGTCTCGTACAAAATATCTTTGTGTGGCTCGTCGTGTTTTAGTGGAATCAGTTGTAAGCAAGTCCACAAGGCAACGTCGCCTAATATCACACACTTCTCACATACTCAAATTAAATAGAAAAACTATTAAAAAGTACTTTGTTATAAGAGAAAATATTGACACTCCAGGTGGAAATGATTGTTGGGATTTTGTTGCTAGGTTGCCTCGTGTAGATAGGAAGCTATTTGATGCTGTTAAGGAGTTAGTACAAAAGTTTTGGCATGATCATACTAGACCTTCATCAAACCAAAGAGACGTGCTAAAACTGAGAAAAGGTTCTACTGAATGTGAGCCCCATGTTAAACACTTCCTTGACACCACACAGACTGAACTCTATGATAGATTTAGGAACGAGCACACACAGTTGGACCTAGGCCAAATATCCTTTGAGAAATGCAAACCATGGTATGTTCATATATGCATTGATCGGAACACTTGTTGTTGTAAATACCACATAGAATAAACCTTCTTGAAAATTTAACTTGGTAGATGAAACCTTCTAGGAATCCATGTATGGATAGAAGTGTCTTCCACTTGGGGTAGGGAGTTATCATAAAGTTTCAAGGGTGGTATTTTTGAGATCTATACTTGAGAAAAGCATTGGGGAACTGTGAAATTCCTTATCGATCAAATATCTCTTTAGTTTCTCTCTCTTTAGTTTTGTGTCCACCCAAACCTTTTTCATGCTTTGGGTTCCTTGAGGTATATCCCCAACCCAAAAAACTCTTATATTATGATGATTATGTTGGTTTAGGGTTTTGGTTCCCCATGCTCTTATAACCCAAAAAACTCTTATATCCCCAAAATTTTTCATAGATTTGGTTCCCCATGCTCAATGCTCACCCAAATCTAGCTAGATTTTGGGTTTTTGCCCTTATCCAAGAATCGTGTCATCAACATAGGGTTTCCACTAATATATTTTAAAACATGCTCATTTATGGTTGTAGATTGATGCTTTATTCCTATAGATAACCACTTAGAGGGACTTGTCATCATCATCACCAACATCATCTCTAAGCTCCTCATCAACATGTACATCATCATCACCTTCTTCATCATCACCTTCACCATCACCACCATTGTCAACATCTTCATCATCGCAACCATCTTCATCATCATAAGTGATGGTCATTCATGGACACTTCGAGGATTTTCTCTAGGGCCACGGAACCCAAACTGGAAAGCGGACTTGGATTATGTCTGCTCCGACAGGTCCACGTGGCCATTGTGGAGCTTTCCATGGTGGCCATGCACGCCCAGGGGCCTCCCAACGAGAAATGCACCCCTTGAGCGAATTTGGAATGGCCATCACTGAGAAAAACCCTAGATCCAGAGATGGCCCATTGGAACCACTTATGGCTCTTTGAGGGATGTTGTGGGGGGTCCCCTAGCTGAAACCCATCGTCCTGGACCCATCAAAACCATCGGATTCGGGAACAGAGCCACGGTTCGGGTGCTACAGGCATTCTAGTCGGACACCCCGGGGCCATTCAGGGATACTTGGAGGAAATGCCATGAGGCCACAGAACCCAACCCGGCGAGAGGACTTGGATTCTGTTGCCTCCCACAGGTCCACATGGCCATTGTGGACTTTTCCATGGTGGCCACGCATGCCCGAGGGCCTTTGGATGAGAAATGGCCCCCTTGAGCAAATTTGGAATGGCCCTCACTGAGAAAAAACCTAGCTCCGGAGATGGCTCGTTGGCACCACTTTCGGGTCTTCGGGGCACGTTATGTGGGGGGTCCTAGATGAAACACGTCGTCCCGGACCCAACGGAATCGACGGATTCACGAACCGAGCCACAGTTCGGGTGTTATGAGAATTCTAGTCGGGCACCTCAGGGTCGTTCAGGGACACTTGGAGGAATTGCCCCGGGACCATGAAACCCAAACCGGCGAGAGGACTTGGATTCCGTTGCCTCCCATGGGTCCACGTGGCCATGCACGCCTGGGGGCCTTCGGACAAGAAATGGCACCCTTGAGCAAATTTGGAATGGCCCTCACATTGGGGTCAAATCTGGAAAATTGTCCACCAGGCACTTATGGCTAGCGTTCCCAGCCGGAACCTGCCTAGACATACCTGCAGGACTCCCAAGAAACCAGTTTTGTTGCACGGCTGGACTTCTATGCCCCCGGCAGGTATTCACTAGGTGTCCCTGAAGGCCTTTTGGATGCGAGATGGAACGAGCCATAGAATGATGATCGTGGCTCCGATCGACGAACTGTCGACTCCGTTGGATTCAGGACGTCGGGATAGTGCCAGGGGTGCACCTCTCCTCCGGTCTCGTGGACCTGGTGCCATCTTGTACATCCATCTTGGAAACTACGGTTTTGCTTAGTGAGGGAGTGTGCAATTTTTGCACACGGGGGTCAACTCTGCGAAATCCTCCGTTGGGCACTTACGGATAGAGTTCCTAGCCGAAACCCAATTTTGCTACACAGTTGGACTTCTATGCCCCCAGCAGGTATTCAACAGGTGTCCCTGAAGGCCTTTTGGATGCGAAGCGGAACGAGCCATAGAATGACGGTCGTGGCTCTGATCGATGAACCGTCGACTCTGTTGGATTTAGGATGTCAGGATAGTGCCAGCGTTGCCCCTCTCCTTCGGTCTTGTGCCCTCGGTGCCATCTTGTATGTCCATCTTGGAAACTAGGGTTTTGCTCAGTGAGGGAGTGTGCAATTTTTGCACATAGGGGTCAACTCTACAAAATCATCCGTTGGGTACTTATGGATAGCGTTCCCAGCTAGAACCTGCCTAGACACACCTCAAGGACTCCCCGGAACCCATTTTTTCTACACGGTTGGACTTATATGCCTCCGACAGGTATCCAACAGGTGTCCCTGAAGGCCTTTTGGATGTGAGACGGAACGAGCCATAAAATGATGAGCGTGGCTCCTATCAATGAGCCGTCAACTCCGTTGGATTCAAAACGCTGGGATAGTTCCAGGGGTGCCCCTCTCCTATAGTCTTGTGGCCCTATTGCCATCTTGTATGCCCATCTTGGAAAGTAGGGCTTTGCTCAGTGAGGGAGTGTGCAATTTTTGCACATGGGGGTGAACTCTGTAAAATCGCCCACCAGGCACTTACGGATAGCGTTCTTAGCTAGAACCTGCCTAGACACACCTCTAGGACTCCCTGGAACCTAGTTTTGCTACACGGTTGGACTTCTATGCCCCCGACAGGTATCCAACAGGTGTCCCTAAAGGCCTTTTGGATGCGAGACGGAACGAGCCATAGAATGATGACCATGGCTCCGATCGATGAGTCGTCGACTCCATTGGATTCAGGACCTCGGGATAGTGCCAGGGGTGCCCCTCTCCTATGGTCCCATGGCCTGGGTGCCATCTTGTACGTCCATCTTGGAAACTAAGGTTTTGCTCAATGAGGGAGTGTGCAATTTTTGCACATGGGGGTCAACTCTACAAAATCGTCCGCCGAACACTTACGGATAGTGATCCCAGCCAAAAACTGCCTAAACACACCTCCAGGACTCCCTAGAACCCATTTTTGCTGCATGGTTGGACTTCTATGCCCCTGATAGGTATCCAACAAGTGTCCCTGAAGACCTTTTGGATGCGAGATGGAACGAGCCATAGAATGACAACCGTGGCTCCGATCGACGAGCCATCAACTCCGTTGGATTGAGGATGCCGGGATAGTGCCAAGGGTGCCCCTCTCCTATGGTCCCATGGACCGGGTGCCATCTTGTACGTCCATCTTGGAAACTAGGGTTTTGCTTAGTGAGGGAGTGTGCAATTTTTGCACACAGGGGTCAACTCTGCAAAATCATCCACCGGGAACTTACGGATAGCGTTCCTAGCCAGAACCGGCCTAGACACACCTACAAGACTCCCCAAAACCCAGTTTTGCTACACGGTTGGACTTCTATGCCCCCGGTAGGTATGCAGCAGGTGTCCCTGAAGGCCTTTTGGATGCGAGACGGAACGAGCCATAGAATGACGACCATGGCTTTGATCGACGAACCTTTGACTTCATTGGATTCAAGACATGGGGATAGTGCCAAGGGTGCCCCTCTCTTCCGGTCCCGTGGCCCAGGTTCCATCTTGTATGCCCATCTTGGAACTAGGGTTTTCCTTTGTGAGGGAGTCTTCAATTTTTCCACACAGGGTTCAACTCTGCAAAATCATCTACCAGGCACTTACGGATAGAGTTCTCAGCCGAAACCTGCCTAGACACACCTGCAGGATTCCCCAGAACCTGGCTTTGCTGCACGGTTGGACTTCTATGCCCCCGGTAGGTATCCAACAGGTGTCCCTGAAGGCCTTTTGGATGCGAAAAAGAACGAGCTATAGAATGACGACCGTGGCTTCGATTGATGAGCCGTCGACTCCATTAGATTTAGGACACCAGGATAGTTCCAGGTGTGTCCCTCTTCGACGATCCTGTGGCCTCGGTGCCATCTTGTATGTCCATCTTGGAAACTAGGGTTTTGCTTAGTGAGGGAGTGTGCAATTTTAGCACACAGGGGTCAACTCTACAAAATCCTCCGCCAGGCACTTATGGATAGCATTCCCAGTCGGAACCTGCCTAGACACACGTCTAGGACTCCCTGAAAACCAGTTTTGCTACACGGTTGGACTTCTATGCCCCCGACAGGTATCCAGCAGGTGTCCCTAAAGGCCTTTTGGATGCGAGACGGAACAAGCCATAGAATGATGACTATGGATCCGATCGACGAACCGTCGACTCCATTGGATTCAGGACGTCGAGATAGTGCCAAGGGTGACCCTCTCCTACTGTCTCGTGGCCCAAGTGGCACTTGTACGTCCATCTTGGAAACTAGGGTTTTGCTTAGTGAGGAAATGTGCAATTTTTGCACACGGGGGTCAACTCTGCAAAATCGTCCGCTGGGCACGTATGATGATGATGAAGATGTTGATGATGGTTGTGATGGTGATTGTGATGGTGATGAAGATGATGACGATGGAGAAGATGATGATGATGGAGATGTTGATGAGGAACCTAGAGGTAGAGTTAGATTTAGAGTTAGAATTAGGGTTAGAGTTAGAATTAGGGTTAGAGTTAGAGTTAATGATGATGATGGATATGGTGGTGATGATGAAGACATTGATGATGATGGTGATGGTGATGGTGATAGTGATGGTGATGGTGATGGTGAGAATGAAGAAGATGGCTTAGTGCTAGGGTTTGGGTGAGGGTTAGGGCTAGAGTTATAGAAGGAAATTGAATTAGGGTTAGAGTTAGAGTTAATGATGATGGTGAAGATGGTGGTGATGATGAAGACGTTGATGGTGATGGTGATGTTGACGGTGAGGATGAAGAAGATGGTTTAGTGCTAGGGTTTGGGTGAGGGTTAGGGCTAGTGTTATAGAAGGAACTTGAATTAGGGTTAGAGTTAGAGTTAATGATGATTATGAATATGGTGGTGATGATTAAGACGTTGATGGTGATGGTGATGGTGATGGTGACAGTGATGGTGATGGTTATGGTGAGGATGAAGAAGATGGCTTAGTGCTAGGGTTTGGGTGAGGGTTAGGGCTAGAGTTATAGAAGGAAATTGAATTAGGGTTAGAGTTAGAGTTAATGATGATGATGAAGATGGTGGTGATGATGAAGACGTTGACAGTGATGGTGATGATGAAGAAGATGGTTTAGTGCCAGGGTTTGGGTGAGGGTTAGGGCTAGAGTTATAGAATGAAATTGAATTAGGGTTAGAGTTAGAGTTAACAATGATGATGAATATGGTGATGATGATGGTGATGGTGATGGTGATGGTGATGGTGAGGATGAAGAGGATGGTTTAGTGCTAGGGTTTGGGTGAGGGTTAGGGCTAGAGTTATAGAAGGAAATTGAATTAGGGTTAGAGTTATAGATAATGATGATGATGAAGATGGTGGTGATGATGAAGACGTTGATGGTGATGGTGATGGTGATGGTGATGGTGAGGATGAAGAAGATGCTTTAGTGCTAGGGTTTGGGTATCCTAAGAGTGTAAGACTAACTCTAGAACACCTTGTTTGCATGGATAAATGGGCCAACTAAGTGCACCTGTACTGGGATTATCTGAGGCATGCAAGAATGTATCCTCCTAGAGATGTGCCCCCCTTAATTTACACTGTAATCCTCACGTATGAGTGCCTAGGGAACTGCACTCTCTCACAGTGCATGCAAAACTAAATAAAACAAAAAATGCAGAATTAGAACCGAACTACTAATTTAGGAAAAATATCTAAACTGAAAATTAATGGAGGATGGCAGATGCATGTGCTCCCTATCTCTCTCATCCATAAATGCTAGTGCATCCTATTACATCTTGTTTTAACACCCAAGTGGCAAAGTCCTAATCCTCTAATGCTACAAGTGCGACTTTCGAAGATGATTGCCATTGTCACCTCAGCAAAGATTTTCCCAAGTTTTAGGCCTACTTTAAAGGCCAAGGGAGGCTTCTAGATCAAGATTGGAGAAAAGGTCTTAGTATTTCAAACTTGTTTGAAGATTAAGATATGTTTTCCATTAAGTTAAAGTCCCATGTGAGTGCTTAATTCAGAAAGTTGCAAGTGAATTAATCAAATAGACACCTTTCAGAAATAAATATTTGCTCATGTGTAAAATGAAAGATCATTCATGGATAAATAAAGATATTCACAAAACTTAAATCAACAATGAACCATAATGTTGTAGAATCAAAATTCACATTAAAACATGTTGGCTTATTTCCCAAAATCATCCACAAATGATATTATCTAATAATGCCAAGGTTAGAGTTATTAGTTTACGAGTGATTATTGAATGAGACCCTCTTGGAGAGAGTAAAATCTTTGCAAAAGGGTGTCACCCAATCTATTAAGGGTCCAACTAGGTTGTAGTGATTTGAATCACTTCAATAAAGATGGCTGAAATCTTATCTTCACAAACTTAATTAATTAAATGTTTTGCCATATGATCCATCATCATATAAATATAAAAAGATGTACTGGAAATAAAATCAGTAAACCACTTGCATAGGTTTGGTAACTTCTAGAATGTAAATGATTAAATGATTGTAAACATTCATTCAATAAACCATAAACATTTAGGATATGTTGTGTGTAATTGCTTAAGACAAATTTGTGAAATAATAACCATTCAAATAACATGCAATTAACACTATGATCCATAGCTGAGAGTTGTGAATCGTGATAGACTAGTCATTATATATGTGGCAAGGGTCGTATTTCAAATGGATTAATCTAGGATAATCAAATTATTTTAGGTGTTGTATATGAAGTGGTTATGGACCTAGTAAGTATAAGGGTGAATCCTATAGATCTTGAGGATGGAAGGGTTGTTTTGGAAAAGGATGGTAGTTGGTTGAAGGTTAGAGATGTAGGAGACAATTCTTTAAAGCATGTTGATACCAACAAAGGGATGCAGGTAAATGATGTTGGTAGTGTCAAAATGAAGAGGAATAAGTGTGTAAAACATAAAATCTCTCTTATGAGGATAGTCCTAGGAAAGGATATCAAAATGCATGAGGTGGTGGGAATGGATTCCCATGCTCTTATTGGAATATTTCATGGTAGAAAGGTGGGGAGTTGTCTCTAAGGGTGTAGTTATAGGAAAGATGGGCTCTTAGGCTTGGGTACATTCCTAATTTATTTATATCAACTACAAGTTACCTATGGTTTCTTTTCATATATCAAGAGGATTTTCAGGAATATTTTTTCCCATGATTGGAAGTGGGAGATGATTTTGCTTATCCTATATTTTTTTGTAGCCGTAAAGTCACAACACTTTGTACTGTAAATATCACTCCTTAGTTTGCTTGGTTAGGTATGTTGTTGCTGAAAGGCAAAGATGCAAGACCCATTCAAATACAAGGGAATCATATTGAGGTCACTTGGTGTCTAGAAATAACATATATATGTATGTGAGAACTTTTCCATAACATTCTTATCGAAGACAAAATCATGTATGCAAAAATGTAATCAAAGACAAACTCATATACACAAGTGCAGATCCATCTATTAATATGCAAAAATGATCCAATCATGTACACTTTTTGGAAAAATGGAACATCGTTCCCAACGTCTATATAATGGCAACTCGTGCCCCATACAAAAAAAGGCAACTCATGCCCTATACAAAATATGGCCCATGGTGCCCTATACAAAATATGGCAACTCGTGCCGAAAATGCCACATCGTGGTTAGTGTACATAGGAGGGTCTCTCAATCCTCTTGCCCACCCTCGGAGCTCCTAGGTGCATCTCCAAAATCAATCTTCCTCTTCTTCATGCTAGAGGAAGCTGGGTCCTTCCGACATCTTTGAGAACGTCCCCCTGAGCCTTAAAACGACAACAATAATATGTCAACTTTTCTTGGCAATTATACAAGTATAAAACATAATTTGAAAATAAAAATAGTTTTCAAATCTTGGATAACTCACCGCATGCGAGACTATAAGTCGTAAGGGGGTCTCCCTCCTCTGTGATCCAAGTCTCTCGGCAATGCTACCCTGCAACATTTAGAACAATCAGATCAATGTTGAAACTAGATGCATATAGAAATTTCCGTTGAAATTGAATGAGATTTTCATAAACTAGTCAATCTCACCGTGAACAAAATCAGCTGGTCTTCAGGGTTGGCGGATGGAGCAGTCGGCTGGACAGCCAGCTCCGATGCAAGGGTGGACAGTAAAGGGGAGGATGTATCCACATCAATGGTGGCTACACCACTAAGGGGAACAGTGGAAGAAGGGGAGGTAGCAGGAGGAGGCATGGAATGGGGTGGGTGAAGTGGAGATGGACATCTAGGGCTATAAACCCCAACTGGCTGTAGTATGGATCGGGGCACCATGGAAGGGGAAGCGAGTGTGGTCGGGGAATGTTGGGGGGGTGAGGTCTGTGTTGCTGTAGAGGGATGGGTGACTGTGGATGGGTGGTGTGCCATGGTCGGATGGGGGAGGGTGGGAACATGGGAAACTGATACGGAGGTGGAGCTAGATATGATACATAAGGGGGAGATGGATGGAACTACGGTGCTATATAGGAAACGGGGGCTGGATGGAAAGGGTTGGGGAATGGGACATGTATTCCAGGGGATACAACTAGCATATAGGGTGGCCTAAAGGTCAGGGAGGGAGGAATAACGGCACTGGAAGGACAAGGTGCTCACACCTGCATACACATTTATAACTTCATAGTTTAATATACAAAAATATAAAAATACACAGACAAGTCATTGTATTTGAAATTAAATTTATGCTTTAATACACACGATACCTATGCACGTGGAGAACTGTTGGTCCCCGATGGTGGTGGCTGGTCGCTGGAGCCCGCGGACACCTGTGCGAACACTACAATTTTTAAACTAAATTTATAAAAGCAATATTAACAATATTAAACACAATGCAAATGAGAATGACAGCGATGGTACTTAAAAACATGACTGCAATCAATTTATATTCAAGTTAGATGATATTTAATATTCTGAAAGGACAGAAGGTGGAATGGCATGAAATTAAAATTAAATAAGGTGAGAGGGCATAGAAGGTTACATGGTGAGATTTTCCTTTTCTAAAGTCATCCCCATGAGTAGGTGAGCTTTTCCTTTGGCCCTAGAGAGATGTGCAGTGCCTCATAAGTGAATGGAATTCAAGTCCATTTACAAATTTGAATTGGAAACCTATGTAATGTGTTTGAGTTCTTGATGAAGAGTTCCTAGGTTTTGATGTCTTCTTATAGATTTGTAGTTTCCTACAAGCTTGATTCACCCAGTGGAAAAGTATTTGCATCCCTAGAGTGAGGATCTTGAGTCCCTTTATTTCCATAACATTTACATCATCAAATAAAATGGCATCTCATTGTTTAAATTTGCAAAGAGGTGCTAAATAACAGTTAAGTTAGTGTGCATGCTATTTAATACACTTTAGAGTGTGGATTGTTAGAAAAAGGAAGAAAGAGAAATCTTTTTCATGATTAACTTACTTACAAGCTTGAATGTGCCATGTTCTTTTGCATTGAATGAGTAATTATGTGTTCTTGATTGAATAGTTATGTTGTTAGAATGATATCACTTGATTGAAATCAAAGAAATCTTGAGTGAAATGAGTTAAATGAGTATTCTCGATGCCAAATGTTTTACCAAGTTGTATTTGAATCAAGATAATAGCAAGGCCCCATAGACCATATTTGTAAGATTATCGCTCTTCCTTATGGGCCTTACATCATTTTCAAAAACTTTAGTGATAATACATGTGATAAGTTGTTTTACGTTGTTTATATGTCTTTCCTAATAGCATGTTCTAGGAGTAGTAGTATGATTACTTTTAGTCTCAAGTATTAGAATAAATTGGAAATCTCGTGATAATAAACTAGGGTAATAAGGACATGAGAAACATTAGGTTCTTGAATTTCTAGAAGCTTGGCCACTATGATTCTCTTTTTCCCGAGAGTTTTCCACAATGCAGTGAAAATTCATAGCAATAAATAGTTTTCATATTGGTCTCGATGGATGCGAAAGTGATAAGTACAACATATCAGTGAACTCAATTGATGCAACAAAGTTAGCAGAAGCATAGAAGTGATTTGACCACCTTTACCATTAAAAGAACCTATTAGTAGAATCCAGGGGAAAGTGATAATTACCATGGTAATATATTCTCAAAGTTTAAGCTTGAAGAACACATGGCATAAGGGCATGGCAGCAAAGGTTGATTTGGTGGACAAAGTGATGGGCATTGGAGCAGTTGGCACACCTATTGAGCCAAGATTCAAATGACCCATACTATGGTCATTTGAAGATGATTTGGACAAGGAGATTACATGGCAAAGATAACTTGGATGACATGGTGACAAATGGCAAAGCAACAATAACACACATGGCATTGGTCAAGCACAGGAAGAGCAAGAAAGCATTGGATGGTAGTCTGAGGATGAAGGACACTGCGGGAATCACCAAAACCCCACCTGCGGGCTCATCATTGATCAAGTAAGAATGACAGATTTTGGAAATTTCTCTCCCATTTATATAATCATCAGAGGTCTAAGATGCCTAAAGTGAACATGGACAAATGTTTATAGTTTTCTTAGGTTTTCATGCTTTATAAGGTTTCATTTTTTTTGGTGGGATTATACGAATTTATAGCTCTCAAATAAATTAGACAATATTATAAACACAACTGTAAAATACGATGATAATATGGTAATTAGTTAGTGCTAATTAATTTGTAATAACTGAACACGAATTACTCATAACTGGATCTAATTAATCAAAGTAAAGAAGTTACCTGTGTGTATGGTGCCACAATCTCCTATGTTGCCGCCATGGCTCCATTGAGGTCAAAGGAACCGACATCCTCCCACTTGGGGGATGGAGACTAGGCCCCGAATAACTGAACATTAAAACAAATAAAGTCAACACTATGTAATTCAAAGTTAAATATATTAAACAACACGATATCAAATAAAATACAACAAATACTTGAACACTAAATAAAACAATAGCAAACCTGATCCATGAAGCTCCCTATGGCATGCTGCTGCGTATCACCATGGCAAGAATGACCACAGTGAGAACAACGATTTGCTATTGTTCCAGTAGAAGTAGAAGGCCCCGCCTGGATTCCACCTGTACTCGGCATGTCCCATCCACCACCCATAGACTGTGCAGCTGTCTGTGTCTCATCGATGTACTCCCAGCTCTGGGAAGACATGGCCACAAATTTGGTATATCTAAGCAAGTCATGTGTGGCACGTTTGATGGAGTCATGAATCTCATCTAGGCCGCTCGCTACCAAACCCGGGTGGCTGAGGAGGGGGGTTTGGCTCTCTCCTGGGTACAGGAGGTCCTCTAAGTGGGTTGCGGTGTGCTTGAGGTCAATCTTGGGCAGAGCCAAGACCAACACCCTGAAAGTCAGTGATGTCAAAATAGTTGACATGGTACCCTAGCTCAAACTCAACCCACAATTTCCGAAGGAAATATTGTGGGACCTCCAAATTGTT
Source organism: Larix kaempferi (assembly GCA_027924585.1). Classification (NCBI taxonomy): domain Eukaryota; kingdom Viridiplantae; phylum Streptophyta; class Pinopsida; order Pinales; family Pinaceae; genus Larix; species Larix kaempferi. The sequence goes on from BSBM01000061.1 coordinate 17,422,978, forward strand.
GCACGGGGGCCTGTCAAACACCATGAACCACCTCTTTCTCCAGTTATCTCTCCATGGCTGGTAAATGCACCAATCCATGCAAACCCGAGCCCTCGTCATAGCTGGAGGTTGTCCTGTTGAGGGAACTATGAACTTGCTATACAATTGGGCTTTGGTGATGTTGAGGTCTTTTATCTTCTCTTTGGACAACCCAGTGGAGTAGTGTTCCCTCATTCGAGCCCTGTATTGGCTCAAGTTTTTTATCTCACTGTGTGCAATATTGATTGATTCAATAATGTTTTGAAGTGATGAAGCCAAGGAAACCCGAGAGGGTTCCTTGGTACTGTTCAATTCATTACTTAGTGCCCTCAATTGATTTAAGTCTTGGTGTAATTGATCTTTGGGGTTTTCATTCAGTTCATTGTCTTTTGGAGGTCAGATTTCATTGGTTTCATCAGATGCTTCAGGTGTGTCTAACATCTTGTTAGGTGTACATGGCCTGCAATTAAATTTCCTTGGTTTTTTAATGGATTGTAAAATTTTTTAAAAATTCAAATTCAAATGGAAAACAAAAATAAACACAAATTTGTGCTTTGAGGAGCACCTACCTGGAGAAATGGATGGCACCATGGTGTAGGGGAAATTTCTTGGTGTTGAGGATGATTTGGATGCTCGAAGACACATTCGTGAGGTTACAAAGTGTGCTCACGGGTTGGAGAATCGGCTCACGGGTCTGTCTAAAATGACAAACCCATGAGCTCTATTGCTTTTTATAAAAAAATAGAGGCACTCACGCACCACTGACGCGTGCACGCCATTTTGTGCGTACGCTTCAAAGGTGCGTGTGTGCCCCTTTTGTCCACGTGGGCTAAACCATGTGGACGTTCGACATTGCCAAAGTAAAGACGTGTGCGTTCCTTTGAAGGGGCATGCGCGTTGTTTTGTTTTTTCCACTCACGCGTTGTTGTTGCGGTTATTTTGGGTACCAGCTTCGTGCGGGTACCCATTAGGGTTTACTTTCTTAATTTATTCATCATGTTTCTAGAGGTTGTTTTGTTCCTATTTTATTTATGTCTAATCTTCTTTGTGTGGAAGATGTTTTGACATTTTCAAGGGCATGTATCTCTAGCATTTTATCATGGTGACCATAAGAGATCAACTGATGCTCAAGGATTATTTGATTAATGGATACATTTTCACATCTATAAGTTATATCATTGTTTTATTTGATAAAAAAAAATTCTCAATATTCTAACATGGTGTCACTCTTCTAATAATAATGATGCTTCTAACACGGTGTCATATTTTGCTCACTATTTATATGTTGTTGTTAAGCCCTAAATGTGGCACATTTCCCCTATATTGTGGTGCATTGCATTAGTTTTGATGTCATATTTGGTCCATGAGTTGTAATTTTCATTAGTATGGTTATATTAGGTATGTTGGTTGGGACAAGAAGTTGTAATTGTACCCCTTAATCTCCTATTTATAGGAATGATATCTTTTCATTTGAGTACATTGTCTTATCTTGTCTTGTGTACCTAGTACATTGTATAAGGAGATTTCCCCTTAGAAGTAACTTGATATTAATATATATTCTTCATTATTATGGAATAGAGTACTCTTTTTGTCTATTTCTTCTCTTTTCATACTCTTTTTTGAAATTTGTTGCATAACATTTGGTATCAGAGCACTTTCCTTGGGATTGGTTTCTTCAAAACGAGTCATCTTGGAATTTTGACTATAATTTTTTTCTACAAGGTTTCAGATAGTAAAATAAAAATTCATATATATAAAAGTTTGAGTTATCTATGGCCCAATTTTTAGATGTTCATCCATTACAAGTTTGGATATATTCGTTGTGGAATCTAGGGTTTCTGACTAGTTGAAAAACTAATCTAAAACATGTGTTATGGGAAAAAAGGTCATATCTTGGGCATGCAAGAAAAAAATTGAGTGAGACCCATTGCATCAGAAATAAGACAAACTGTAGTATCTTTGGTATAATTTTCAAACCTAGATCCAAAATATTTGACACGTGAAAGACTGTACAAGTTTGCTTTTCTAAAAGGACAAAAAATAAGAAGCGTTGGTATATTTGCAATACATTTTTACTGGCACATCAGAATTAGGTCAAACATGCATAATTGGAAAGAAGACAACTGGGATATAATAGGAGGACTTTTCAGACCTAGAGGAGCCTAAATTTAAAATTTAACTCAGTTCTAAGTCGGATAGAAAACAATCTTCTAAGCAGGGTTTGGAAAAGGCACGTCAATTTTAAATTTGAATAACTTTGAGTAGGAGGATATATTTGAGGTGAAACATAGGGTATGATATATATTTATACTATTCAAAATTCCACAAAAAGAAAGTGTAAAAAATCACACTCCACTCAAACCACCAAAAGACTCATCCGTGATGTACGATGAAAGGGAAAACCTATATTTTCAAGTGTCCTAGTTGGAAGATATGATTAAAGGATTTGTGAAAGTAGTTGATTTAGTGAATTTAGAGGGAAAGTTGATGAAACATATGGATAATAAGATGGAGGAAAATATGAAAGGTTTGATGGAACATATGGAAAATATTGCTAAGCTCATACAAAATTCAAAGGGTACTACTTCTCCAGGTGATGATGTGTTCCATGATACTCAGGAGGATAAAGATAAGGTCTATGTTAAAAAATATTCCATGAATAAGAATATTCCAAGAGGAAATGATTCTAGAAAGGGATGTAATCATGGATGGTCACCAAGAGGTGCCCAACTTCCTAAGATTGACATGAGAAAGTTTGATGGCAATAGTTCAGTAACATGAATATTTCAGATGGAGTAGTTCTTTGATCTACACCAGGTGCCAACTTTGCAAAAGGTAACTATTGCATCATTATATTTAGAGCCTGATCAATTTCTATGGTACCAATGTATTTGTGACCGTAAAAGGGACTCTATTATATATTGGTCTATATTCATAGAAGAATTGATTTCACATTTTGGATATATTAAGAGGAACACCTTCTTTAGCCAGATAATATAAATCTCAAGCAAAGAGATAAAGTTACATAGCATATCAAGTAGTTTCAAAAGTTAAGTCTTAGAATGGAATACATTTTATAAGATAATTTGTTGGATCTCTTTATTGGAACCTTGAAGAATAACATTCAACACGAGGTGCGTCTCTTTGAACCACCATTCTTAGAGAAGGATTTCATGGTGGAAAGGAATGTTGCAAGTAAAAATATGGCAATGGCTATTAAAAATACCACCTCCAACACATACAAAGAGAATAATGTTTCTTCTTCTAACCCACTTCAAAGGTTGACACTTCAACAACTAGATGAAAGAAGAGCAAAAGGCCTATTCTTTAAGTGTTAAAAAAATTATAGTAAGAAACATAAGTGTGGTGGGAAGAGATTATTCTACATAGATAATGAAGAGGAAGAACCAAAAGAACATGAACCATCTCAATATGAAGAAATACAAGATGCTACTTCTGAAGAGATTATTCCCACCACATCCCACCATACATTGGATGTAATTAGCACTCCTCAAACTCTCAAGATTGAAGGATATATCAAAAAGAAAAGGGTAATAGTATTGATTGATTTTGGTAGTTCTCATAATTTCATTCATTGTAAATTAGCCAAAGTTCTCAATTGCTATGTATATCTAGCACAGGAGTTTCAAGTAATGATTACAGATAGAAGAACTATCAATTACTCAGGGAAATTCCATAATATCAATTTTACTATGGGGGAATATGTATTGAATATTCCAATGATTTCTATTCCAATGGGTGGTGTTGATTTTGTCTTAGGACTTCAATGGTTACAATCATTGGGAATAGTGGATTTTAATTTTCAGAAGCTTTTCATGAAATGTTTATGGGAAGGAAAATAAGATGAGTTAAATGGTATCAAAGGGAAACCAAGCAAGGTGATAATCTCTAATTGTATGAAAAAATTGATGAAAAAGGGACATAAAGGTGTAATTGCACAATTATGCTCATTAGATGTCCAATCATCCAAGTCTCCCATTTCCCTAGATCTTCAAAGGGTCATTAATAAGAATTCCAAGGTATTTGAATATATTTCGAAAGGTGTTACCCCTATTCTATATTTTCATCATGCTATTCACTTAATTCCAGGAAGTGTTCCTCCTAACATCAGACCGTACAGATACCCCTATGGCTAGAAGAGTTAAATTGAGGATATGGTTGAAGACATGTTAGAGGATGGAATAATTAGGCCTAGACAGATTTCTTACTCTACACCATTGGTAATAGTATACAATCCAGATGGATCATGGCGTATGTGTCCAGATTATAGAGAGCTCAACAATATCACCATTAAAGATAAGTTTCCCATTCATGCCATTGATGAATTGTTAGATGAATTACATGGAGCAATTTTCTTCACAAAGTTGGATCTTTGTTCCGGGTATCATCAGATTAGAATCAATGATGAATACATCCCAAATACGACATTCAAAACTCATGAAGGTGATCATTATGAATTTATGTTCATGCCATTTGGTCTCATGAATGTTCCTTCCACATTTCCTGGTTTGATGAATTCCATTTTTAAGCGTTTGCTTAGAAAATTTGTGCTATTATTCTTTAATGATATACTAATCTATAGCAAGTCTTGGGAAGAACATATTCAACATGTTGATAGGGTACTACAACCACTAAAGGAGAAACAACTATATGCAAAACCTTCCAAATGTTTCTTTGGGTTAAAGGAGTTAGAGTATTTGGGTCATATTGTATCATAGGAAGGTGTCAAGTTAGATCCTAACAAAATTAAATCCATGATGGAATGCTCGATTCCCAAAACCATGAATAATCTTAGAGGATTCTTGGGTTTGACAAGGTACTATCACAATTTTGTTCATAACTATTGAAGAATAACAGCGTTTGTAACAACATTATTGAATAAAAATGCATTTTCTTCGACTCTAGAGGCAACTCAAGCTTTTCAATAGCTTAAAGAGGCAATGTGCAAAGCTCTTTTTTTTTCCACACCAGATTTCACAAAAACCTTTATTGTGTAATGTGATGCTTCAGGAAATGGAATTAGTATGGTTCTAATGCAAGAAGGACACCTGCTTTCTTTCACAAGTAATCCAATGAAGGGAAAGAACTTAAAGAATCCAATTTATGAGAAGGAAATGTTGGCACTATACATGCTCTTAAGAAATGGCTTCCTTACCTAATAGATAGGCGCTTCAAGGTCAAAACAGATCATGAAGTCTTAAATACTTCTTCGAACATAGACTATCTTCAGAAGAGCAAAAAAAATGGGTAACCAAGATGTTGGTATATTAATTTGAAATCATCTATTGGAAATGGAAACAAAATGTGGTGGCAGATGCAATCTCCAGAAAAGATGAATGTGTTGGGGCATTACTTTGTGAAATTTCCATTCTACAACCCGATCGGGTAGTAGCAATAAGGGAAGAATGGAAAAATGACCTATATGTGTGGATGCTCATTCAAAAGCTACAGAAGAATCCCACTGTATCAAATACTTTTGTGTGGAAAAGTGATTCACTATGGTATAAGGATCCTTTCTATTTATGCAAAAAATCCCAACTCAAACAAAAGGTCCTCATGGAGTTACACACCTCTCCTATAGGCGGACACTCTGGATTCTTGAAAAATTACCACAAGGTCTAGAAGGATTTTTTTGGGGAAGGTCTTAAATCTAATGTTCAAGTGTTCATGGCTGGATGTTTGTTTTTCCAACAGAATAAGGTTGAAACAATTAAGACATACCAGGACTTCTACAACCATTAGACATACCTTGCCAATGCTGGGAGGAAGTATCAATGGATTTTATCACATGTCTACCCAAGTCAAAAGGAAAGAATGTTATTATGGTGGTTGTTGATAGACTCGTGAAGTATGTACATTTTTGTGCACTCTCTCACCCTTTGAATGCAAGTACAATAGTTGTAGCGTTTATGGAAACAATTTAGAAGCTACATGGAAATTCGAAGATTATTGTAAGTGATAGAGATTCAATTTTCACTGGAAAATTTTGGATTGAATTATTTTCTTGTTTGGGTACCCAATTGGCTCATAGTTCATCTTATCATCCTCAATATGATGGGAAAACTGATATAGTGAACAAATGTTTGGAAGTCTATCTTCATTGCTTTGCATATGATAAACAAACACAGTGGGTGAAATGGTTGTCTTTGGCATAATGGTGGTACAATAATTCCTTCCATACATCAACAAAAATGTCTCTATTTATGGCACTTTAGGGGTACCAGCCTCCATCTATCACATCTCCCTTAAAAAGAAAATCTAAATTTCAAGCTGTGGAATATCACATAGAGAAACAATAATAATTTCTCCAGACACTTAAGGACAACCTGGCTATGTCAAAAAGTAGGATGAAACAACAAGCTTATCAACATTGTAGTGAAAGGAGTTTTGAAGAAGGGTATTGCCTATTTATGAGGATACAACCTTACAAGTAGATGTCCCTCAAGCAACTAAATAAGGAAAATAAATTAGCACCCAAGTATTATGGTCCTTATAAAGTGTTGCAGAAGATTGGTAGTATGGCTAACAAACTGGAGCTCCCTTCATCTTCAAGAGTACATCCAGTTTTCCATGTTTCCTACTTAAAGAAGGTATCAGGAGACAAGATCCTAGTTCAAACAATCTTGTTGGAGCTTGATGAAGAAGGAAAATCATATTGGAAACTGAACAAATCACTAGAACAGGAACCAAAAAACTACGAAATGGGGCTATTACTGAGTACCTCATCAAGGGGAAGAACTTACTAGTTGAATATTCGACATGGGAAGATGAGTCCTTCATATAGAAGCATCCACAACTAATCAAGCATTGAGGACAACACTTTCCTGAAGGGTATGGGCATGTTAATCCCTAAACGTGGGCACGTTTCCCCTATATTGTGGTGCATTGCATTAGTTTTGACGTTGGATTTGGTCCATTAGTTGTAATTGTCATTAGTATGGTTATATTAGTTATGTCGGCTGGGTCAGTTAGTTGTAATTGTACCCCTTAATCTCCTATATATAGGAAGGAGATATTTTCATTTGAGTATCTTGTCTTTTCTTCTCTTGTATACTCAGTACATTGTATAAGGAGGTTTCCCCATCGATGTTGCTTGATATTCATCTTTGTTCGTCATTATTAAGGCATGGAGTACTCTCTTTGGTCTATTTCTACTCTTTTCACCAGGGATAATTTTAAGGACCCATATTTATTTAAAAGTGTATAAACATTGGCGAATCTTACCAATTCTTAAAATGTCAACTATAAAATATTTGGCGATATTTTTCTAAAATTATTTCAATTTCTAAGGATTTTATATAGTTTATATAATAATCTGGTGATTTTTAGAGTGAAAAAATTTTACCCCATCAAAATTGGGCAAAATGGGGCTTCAAAAAATGCAAATTGGCGAATATTTTTTTGGAAAAAAACATGGAAAACTAGCCCATGGGCTAAACTTTGCCCCTAAAATTATCCTTTCTTTTCATGCTCTTTTTGGAAAATTGTTGCATAACAGTTGTTGATAACCCTTGTTTGTGTACAAGAAATTTCATATTTTATATTCTCTATCATTTCATATATCATTTCGTGAATTTATTTTTATGGGATTATCATGTTCTTTATATACATTACTCCTGGAATTTTTTTTGTGTAGATTAGTTTTGTATTTACTTCACTTTCTCCATAAGAGTATTTTTTGAAGAGTCGTGGGATAACTTGATTATGTCATTCCTTTCTATCATAAACATGTTGTTATGGTTATATATCAAGTTCTTGAGCATTGTTCCTATTTTTAGCTTATCCTTGACAACAACAAAGTTGAAACCTTTTGTTATCGGGGATGGTTGAAGTTTCCACTAAGAGGGAATGTAATTTAATCCTCTACCATATCATATCACCATATTCCAGTATTAATGTATGAAATAAACATCCATCTTCTACTATAATTCATGATGATTATTTGTGGGGTAACTATTTTGATGGATATGCGTTTAGGTCTTATATTTGCTATGTGATATTTAGTAGAGACTGTCTGGTAGAAAATTTTCAATGTATAGATATGGGGTTCTTGTATTTGTGATGAGGTCTATAGAAAAGTTCTTTTAGCTATCAAATGGGTTAAGGTTGTGATGATTGTCTTCAGACCATAATTTCTATTGTATTGGCCATTTGAGGTTTTTGTACACTATTGTTGTGTTCTACAAGAGTTCATTGTACAACTTGATTCAAGTGTAGTTTCATGATTCAGTGAGAAGTGGTTGTTATCTTCATCAAGTCCATGGCGTAAAGTGTGTTCTTATTTGCATCTTATGGAGAATTATGTATGTTGTCGTCAAAGGGGGTGTTAAGGTGATGCCACCTTACTCCATTTGTATTCTTTCTCCTAGTCAATATACTTAAGTGGGATTTTTGGAATATGTAATGATGCCTTATGTGGTATTGCCGGTGAAAAAGCAATAAAAGTCATAAATAACTCTAGAAATATTATAAAATAAATTTATCCCACATGCTTCATGTAATAAAATATCTTATAACCATTCTTTATATAAGAGGTGGAAAACCATTTATCTCACATATGTTATGGGATGTAAATATTCCATACCTCTAGCTATATAATAGAGGTGAAAGAGACCCCTTTGGGTATGTTGTAGAAACAAATATAATTGTGACATGGAGTGTAGATGGAGTGTGATGTGATGCATATGTGGCGATTCCATGTATTGTAAGATGGATATTTATGAATAATAAAGAAGGCCAAAAATTCATGTGGATGTTTCCCCATTTGGGGTTTTACCATGTATACCTGGTGTATTATTCTCTTGTCTCTTATTTATTACATGATTATTTTTTTCTTGCATATCATAGAAGGATTAATAGTAGATTATTGCTTTGGATGTTAGCAAATGTATTGTTATATGTTTATGCATATTCTCAATATTCTAACACAAAACATATAATATATTTGGTATTGTGAGAGTGCTTATAAATGGTGGATTTAGAGAGACAACAATGGGAGGTATCAACTATGTGCTCTTTAAGGTGGGTTTGGATAGATATGCTTATTTAACCAATGAATTATTTTCCACAAGAGGATGGAATTTGGTAAATTCCTTGGGAATCAAGAGGGCTAGATTTTTCTTAGCACTCCTAAATAATTGTTTGAGAGTTTTGTGAGGCCTAAACAAAGTTTTAGTATTCCTTTTAGCTAGTATTTTTGAAATGTGATCAGTGATCTTGTGAATGTAAGGAATAGAGATGATGGATAGGGGAAGGGACTTAGTGATGGGTTTAAAAGGTTTAAGATGGAGGGTTGATAAAAGGATTTTTTAATGTGGATTACAAAATAACCATTAGCTACGAGGGATTTAGTGAGGTGGGATATTTTTGTTTTAAGATGTTGGGGATTATAGATGTGAATATCTCTAGAGAATTTGAGGGTTTTGAGAATGATACATTTTTAAGCAAGGTGGCGATGGGAATTGTCATGAAGGTACCTATTGGTGTGGGTTTTCTTATGATAGAATTGGTGAGAGAGGGTATCGTTAGGTTGACGAGGGACTCATTAGAGAAAATTTGGGATCTAAAATGGACCTCCTAAGAAAATAATAAAATAATAGCCAAAATAATAAAATAATATTTATGAATTTTTTAGCAAAAGAAGAAAAACTACTTTTTTCTTCTCATTTTCAACATATCTCCTTGTGATTTTACTCAAATTTCGAGTGAGACCACTCATTGGATATAGAATGGATGAAAAAATGAATTCCGCATCCAACAAGTGCTCCCACTCAAAATTATAGCAAAACCACAGGGAGATAAGTTGAATATACAAATTAAAAAAGTAGTTTTTTTATGACAAATATGCCAAGTCAACCATTATGGTTGAATATTTTTCTTGAAATTCTATTGGTTGTTGAATTCCATCTCATCAATGTCTCTTTTTCTTATAAGTCCCATGTTAGACCCCAAATTTACCCTAATGAGGCCATGAAGGAAGGGCAGAGAGTTTTTTTGTTAGATTTCCTTAGTGAATTGAATGAGGGGTGAAATGATATTAAGATGGTTATGAAAAGAGTCAAGTGGGGTGGAGTTCTATTAAGATGATTATGAAAAGAGTTAAGGGCAGCCCGACCATATGCCCAAATGACAAAGTTGTCATTCACAAAACAAAACCACTATTGTGGTTTAAGATGGAAGTTGTTAAGAGCTAACAATTCAAAGTTTTCCACGAATTTGTTCACCATTGCTGAGGAGGACAAGGATGAACTAATGGTAGTACCTTGTGTTTTCTCTTATAATTTTCCTTTGAAATTTAAAAATGAGAATGTCAGGCAATGTTTTGATGAGATTTAGAGTTTTGGGATCAACTAATTTGGTGATTAAATTAAGCGCTCCGTGGATATTGATTTTAGTGTATAAGGATACCACATCAAAGCTAACAAGAAGGTATTGTTCATCAAGATGATAATCATGAATTTTTTGGATTAAATTAGTTGTCTTTTATGAAAGATGGGGTGTGGCTAATACAAGGATAAAGTTTGTTAGCTAAGAAAATGGACAGGGTGTAGTTAGGGGATTCAATGTAGTTGATAATGGGTTTTAGGGGGTTATCTTTCTTATGGATCATAGGTTGACCATATATTTTAGGGGGTTAGGGGTTATAGGGACTAAGTCAGTTTTTTTACGGAAGGATCAAGGAAGGATGATTTGATAACATTGGCAAGGAGGGTCAGCCTTTTTTTGAGAGGATTTATGGAGAAAGGTCGATAATAGAATAAATATAGAATATCAAGTAATTTATATTTGTAATCTGAGGTGTCCAAAATTACAGATGTGTTACCCTTATCATATTTTAAAATGACAATCTCAGGGTTGTTGTTAAGACATTGAAGGGTGGACAATTCATCTTTACTAGATATATTGGTTTTAGAGAGTTTCACAAAGCAAAGGATATGGGTGCAGTCTTTCCTAATATTTTCATCTTCATGACGGGGGTGGGTTGGGTTATGGAATCAATATAGTAGAGAATTTCCTTGAAAGGAAAATGGTTGGGAGCTTCAAACTCGACCATATTTACCAATATTATCAAATCACCCCCGTTGATCCTTCCTAAAAAAATGGCTTATTCCCCATAATCATCAATTGTCCTAAAATCTATGGTCAACCTAAGATCCATAAGAAAAATAACCCCTCAAACCCATTATTAACACCATCAGATCCCCTACCTATTTCCTATCTAGATTATTGGCTAACACACTTCATCCTTTTACCAGCCATACCCCCTCGTTCATAAAAGACTCAATTGATTTCATCCACAAAATTCAAAACTATCATCTTGATGAACAAGACCTTCTTGTTGGATTTCATGTGGTATCCTTATACACTAAAATCCATTTCCCCAAAGCTCTCAATCTAATTTCCAAATTAGTTGAACCCAAAACTCTAATTCTCATCAAAATTTGCCTCACGTCCACCATTTTTAATTTCAAAGGAAAATTCTATGAACAAACAAAAGGTGTTGCCTTGGGTTCATCATTATCAGCAATAAAGGCTAACATATTCATGGAATACTTTGAATCTTTACCTCTTAACAACTTCCATATTTACCGTGTAACATCTTCGATGTTTTGTTTGGTTGACAATACAATTTTCATTTAGCCACATGGTCAGGATACCGTTGAATATTTTCATAACCATCTTAAAAAAATTTCACCCCACATTCAGTTCATCAAGGAAATCCAACAAGATAACTCTCTACACTTCTTAGATGTCCTAGTCACTTGTCAACCTGATGATTTCCTCTCACTAAGCCTATTGAAAGAAAACCACACCAATAAGTGTGTTCCCATCACCACCCTACTAAAAAATCTATCATTCTCAAAATCCCATCTTTAAGCTATTCACATCATTGATGACCAACATTTTAAAACCAAAATATCCCACCTCACTAAATCCCTCCTAGCTAATGGTTATTCCCTAACCTATATTAATACATATTTTTATGCAACCCTCATCCTAAACCACATAAAATCCTCCCTAATACCTCTCCTCCAGACCCCATCTCCCTTCCTTACATTACTAAGATCACTGATCACATTTCCAAAACCCTAGCTAAAAAAATATTTTTTTTAAAGTCTCAAAAAAATCTCAAACAATTATTTAAGAGAATCGAATACTATTCTAACCCTCTTCATTCCCAAGAACTTTACAAAATTCCTTGCTCCTATAGGAAATCATACATTGATCAACATTTAGATCTATCCAAACCAACATTAAAGAGAACATGGTTGATACCTCCCATAATTGTTGTCACAACCCACATTCTATATTTTATTATTATATACTTAGGTAAGTTTTTTCTTTTTCTTTCTAAACCTCTAATTACCAACATTGAGATTATATCTTGTAAGTAAAGTGCTAATGGTAATATCATAACCTAGTGATTGTTTGGTGCTTATGTAATAATTTCTAATTTTTTCATTACCTTCAAGAATAGTAAAATATGTACCACAAAACAAATCTTATTATATATATACTTCTTGACCTTGATAGACTAGGTATCAGTGGTCAAAGTAAAATTGTAATTGTTAATAATGATCCGCAATAAGTGGTTAATTTAGATTATGCCTTGGGTGTTGTTTTATTACGTTTCTACAATAAATGTTATTGCATCGAGTCTCGGTGCTTTACAACACAGTATGGGGGAGATGTTGTAATGTTTGTTGCTAACAAAATAATTAAAAAAATTCATGTTGGCTCATAAAATAAAAAATTATGGAAAGTATTTAAAAAAAATCCATGTTGGCTCATAAAATAAAATATTATGAAAAGTAATTAAAAAATCGATGTATGTTTATGAAATAAAAACTTAAAACTTAAACCCGGATCTATCAATCAAGAGAGATCAAATTTCTTGAGTTTAAATTTAAAAAAAGAAATACACCTCAAGAAATTGGATCCCTCTCGGTGCTTGATAGATACGGGTTTAATATGGATCTATGCTCGTTATACAAGCACATGCATACTCACATATGTACATTTGAGAAAAAACATGTCCAAACATTAGCTCTTGGAAATATATTCATATAATATTAAGTTGATGGGTATCAAATTATCACCCAAAATTTTAATCCTTTCCAATCTATACTTTTAATGCCAATACATCATCAATTGTTACCATTAAATAAGTTTTTATATTGTCATATTAATCATGTACCATATCGCAAGGTGGATAGCATTGAGTTTAATACACATTAATATAGAACTTTCGAGGTTCATACATGTTAATGCAAAGTGTAGATAGGTGTTTTAGCATATTATTTTGTTCAAATCATAGTAACATAATTCAAGTACAAACACAGATACGAATACAATTCGGCACATAAAAAAATATGCAATGAAAAAAATCTAATGTGAATAAAATACAAAAGTAGACTGCTTATATATAATAATTTTAATCAAATACCATAAATGTATATAGAAATTTATATAATAAAATTAAACATATATTTAGAAAACAAAAATATAAAATATCTGCAACCTTGGATGTGGCAAGTGTGGCAGATGGCAATTAGATATTAATAATTATTTTAATAAGAAAGTATGAAAGGAATGGTATTTAAGCTTTATAGTGTTTAAATAAATTAAATTTTGGGTTTTTTAAATTGGTTTTCAAAATTTAAGTTTCCACTAGTACGAAATTGTATTTGTATTAAAATTTCACCGAATATTGGATGAATTCAAATTTGTTCTGAATTTCGATAAAAAATATACTAATACGACGGAGCTATGCTACTATGGTTCAAATTACTGTAACATGATCTTATTAAACTATGGTAAATTTGCCTCTTGTTTTGGTGATGGTCGAAATATGACTACCTGAGGCTTATTCATGTTTTATGTTTTTATTGTTGAGTGGTTTTGAGGGTCTACTAATTCACATTCTCGCTTGCATAATATCACAAGGGTTTCTTAAGTAACTAAGCTAGTTGCGTGGATAGTTCGAGTACACAAATCAACTTATAAGCTCTAGTAAGTCTATACTATCTTTATGCTCCTTAGTATAAAATCTTAATTTGTAAAACTACAATGTTGGTTCGTGGTAGACATACCTTCATTTTCATACTTTAATATAATGATAGTATCGCCAAGTCTGACATTGGATTGAGGAAATTAAATCTTGTTCACCTTTTATAGCCATGACTTGGTACCGATTTAACCTTGTGTCAAATTTGAAAGGGTAAGAATTGGTCGCGAAACTTTTTTTGTTTGCTAGAAACTCTTTCACTTGGTGGGATTCAACTTGGTCGTATTTTGGAGTGTTTCTTCCCAACTAGTTCACCCCTAAAGGGAATTGAAATTGGGTCTCTTTATTGAGGAGACTCACACCTTAACTGAATGAGTTAGTGAGAATTGATCATCCAGCCATGGAATGAGTTAGCAGGAATCGATCATTTAACCGTAAAACTTAATTTAATCATGATCTGAAATTCTTAACACAAATGTTGAGGAAAACACTATTTTTTCTTAAATTCTTGGTTAAACTAGTTTGTTTTCCTTTATGAGATTAAAAACATGTTTCCTACTTTTTGTTGCAACTCTGGGTTTGCACCAAGCCCAAGTATGGTTTTTAATCAATTGGAATGTGGATGGACTAAGGATTATTTGAGAAAATTGTGAGCTTGATGTTGATTCTCCCACTGTAATCTCTGTTTTAAAAGGATGTTTGCACTATAGCTCAATACAGAGCTTTAGATTTCTCATATTTAGAGCTTAGTAAAAATATTTCTAAGTTTAACTTTTTCATTTTCTCCATGTTTATATCGATTATGACTCACTCTGCTCTTTTCTCATTTCATACAGGTTGCATATGTCAGTTGGACATTTCTCTCTTGACAAGTAATTTGGCTTCCATATATATATGCATTTATTTAAACTAATACATGGACACTAATTGGATTTCTACCCTAATATACATGGTTACTCTGTTTTAGGTTAGAATGAAGTAGCAGGCATTCGCCTCTTGGCGTTCCACCACTTAGTTTTGGGGTATACAATGACAAGTTGACTCTACAACTTTGGCTCACATGGGAAGGGAGTAATTTATGCTTCCATGATTTGATTGGTCTAGGTTTAAAATTTTAGCGATGTTCTATTTTGTTTAAATCTCAGAATTTCCTATGTTAATTATGGGAAATGATGACCTAAAAAATAGGAATGTTCAGTCCTATTTATGGACAAGAACTTTTGAATTGTATATAATTTTATTTATATATATTTTTTTCCAGGGGAAAAATCACCTTCTTGCTGGACTAGAACTTTTGAAGTGTATATAATTTCATTTATATATATTTTTTTTCAGTGGAAAAATCACCTTCTTGCTATTCCGAAAGAATCAAGGAAAGATAACACGCATGGGAAATCTCAACAAACTTCCTCACATATCATGGATGGTAGGTCGAGCAAACCGTTAGCCGATAATCCAAGCCAGAAGATGTCTCAATGAAATTGAACCCGGGTGGATGGAATGAAATCCATCGAACCCCACCAATGGCCCATCGTATCCTTGACAATTTCATTTATATATTTACATAAACCTATTTAACAGTCTCTTATTTTATTCCAATGGTTCGGCCTATTTTGATTATGTTAAAATGTTCTATAATAGTTATACTTGTCTTTACTTCATCTATGCTTATCTTTGATGTCACTTCAATATTTTTGGTTCTACAAAACTGTATCATAGTTTTTTAAAGAAAAGTTGTATTCTAGTGATTATTGTTTATAACATAGTAATTCATTTTTGAATGATAGATATGATGTATGAAAATTCAAAATCTATTGGTTTCTTTTCCTATAATTGTATTTGAAATTTTCAAATAGATAGATTATAAACAATTAATAGAATTAAAGATGTGTTTTAAACAAAAATATTTTTAATAATACTAATACAAAAATATTGTATTTATTTTCCATTTATCAATAATTTTTTTTATTAATTAAATGTATGAAAAACAACACAAAACTAAGAAAGTTTAAAATAATTTATATGAAAAACTCTTCCAAACAATTAAACTGGGTAGGTCCAAGTACCACCCAACCGTAGGAATTCCACATGTAAAATATAATTGTTATGCTTCAGAAGCCACCCCCAAGTTTATCCATGATATTACTAGGGTAGTAAACTTAAGGTTTTACAAGTAGTCTAGTAGTTACATTAGGATCTCTAGAATAATCCTTATAACTAGAACCACTCACATTACCTGACCACCTAACACCAACAGGTGCTCTTCAAAGTGTGCATAGAGAGCATCTTATACTGGTTAGAGCCTACTCAGGTTCTTTTATGAGTCCTAAAAATTGCTTTCACTCCCAATACCTTCCTTATGCAACACCATTTCAATATGACCATAGAGAGTTTATTATTCCTTCAGTTTTGACTAGACCTTTTCTATTGGCAACTTGTCTATATTTTTGGAGATAAGGTTTCTTATATTTTAGTGTTAATTTAAATACGTGCTTGACATCCCAAACCTAAAGATTTATTTCCCTTTTGTAATATCAATGTCCCTCTTTAGTGGAAAATGGAACAATCAATTTCTTTTGAAATTTTGATCTATTTATTTACAAAATCAAGTGTTGTCATTTACAATTATTAATATCAAACTATAATATTTTATGGTAGTTCAATCAAGTCATAAAATCGAATTGCAATTAACATGCTAAAACCTAACTAATTACTTTAGATTATAAAGGTAATAAAGTGGGGTATTACATAGGAGCATCAAATACTAATCTAACCCTCTTCATTCCCAAGGAGTTAAACCAAATTCTTTACTCTTACGATAAATCCTACTTTGATTAAATATGCTAATCTATCCAAACCCACATTAAAGAGACCATGGTTGATCTCTCCAAACCCACCATTGATAATCACTCCCACAACACCAAACATCTTATGTATTTTGATCAAACCAAAATCTTAGGATTAACCCCTCATTATTCAACTAGTTTTATAAGAGAAGCTCTTGAAATAAATAAATAAAAACATCCCCACAACTTCAATGGAGATGATGGATACAAGCTAAGATAGTTTTGAAAACCGATCATCCATCAATTTTGTTACATCTCAATATGCTTAATCCTTATCAAAACATTCATCTTTTCTTTTCCTCCATAGCCTCTTGCAATTTCTTTTTTCCGCTTCTAATTTTTCCTACTATCCCCTTCCTCATTTATTCCCCTTCCTTCTCTTTTTAACATTTCTAGGATGGAATTTGATTCTCTTCACTATTATTGTACCATAATCATTATGGTTAATTAAAATTAAAAAATAAATATTTTTAAAAAATTGAATATTAATTAATATCATTATATAAAATTAAAATCGTTTTTGTACATGGGCTTAATCAATAACGCATCTCTTCTCTCAGTGCATTTTTTTCAGATTTGTATGGTCAGATCTTTGTGAAATTTTACATATCCAGGATTATTGGGATTCAAATGATTTCCAACACTGTGTGTTCCTGTGGCTTTAGTCATATACTAAATACAAAGAACTTCATTTCTTCACCATTTGGAAGGTATGAAAGGTAAGAAATAGATACATATTTGATGATTTCAAGCCCTTTGTTTTCACTGTAGACTGTAAAAAGCTGGTTAGTTCCCTCTTTGAGTATTTCAAAATGTGGGTTACTCATAAGGTACACATTCTTAAATCGCCTATTATGGGGGATGGTGTGCCAACTAGTTATTTTGATGGTGTTGCAAAGGATGGCATTTGTGGTGCTAGTATGGTATTGAAGATTAAAATAGATCATCATATAAAGCTTTGGATGGGTGCTGGTAAGGGAACCAATACGAAGGCAGAACTTATTGATCTTTGGGGGATTTTATGGTTTACTTGTAAAAAAGACATTTATAATATCACGATATTTGGAGATTCCCGAGTGGTGATTGATTGGGTGGTTGGATCATCTTCTTTACAAGTCATCAACTGGGATCAGTGGGTTGAAATAATCATGGTCACTCACAAACTAATTCTCATTTATTTCCTTTGAGCATATTTATAGAGAGCTTAACTGCAATGTTGATTCACTATCTAAAAAAGCTCTTGGGGAAATGGATGGTTCTATGAACTTTAAAGAACTCATAAGAGGGCAATCGAGGGATTTTGGTTCTACCTTTATTTTCTAGAAATGTTATTTGTTATAACTGTTTCTTATGTAATGAAGTTGAAAGATGTAGTTATATGGGATAATTGTTTTAAAAAGACATTTCAGTCTTTTGTATGGACATAATGTGATGTTGTGCTAAAACTATTTTGTAACTTTAATACCATTTTGAATAGCAAGTTACAGTTTTTTCAATTTTAAAAAAAAATTATAATCATTTTAATTAATTATATTTTAAAAATATAAAAAAATCACATTTTAATTTCATTTCCATATTTGTAAAGTTAAACTAAACCTATAATACTAATAATAATAATTATAAATAAACCTATACATCACAACTTATTTTTTAAAATTTTTAATATTACAATTCTTATATTATAAAAAATTTAATTATTTTCTTTTGAATATCACCTTTGTAAATTATAATTTATCTTTTAGTTTTATATCCTTGACATTTAGTTTTCGTGTAGGGGGTATTAATTCAGAAACCGTTCAAATTTTGCAGTTTTGGAAGATTTTTTGCTATAGTTTGAATTAAAATTATTTTTTTAATTATTTAAATTTGTATTTAACTGGGCTCTTATTCTTCCTGTGGAGATGACGTTGGCCAGGGTTTTCGCTCCCCAGGACCCGGCCGCGAAGTGGCGTAAGCAATAGTACTTAACATTTATAAGCAATCATACTTAGCAGTTGATGTTTTGCATGAAATCCGATGCAGGGTATGGATCGTTTGATAAGCTTGCTGGAAAAGTTATGGTATACACAAATCGAATACACAAATCGAGACTCTACTGTATGGATCGTTGGATCGTTTAATAAGCTTTGGTACTTGTTTAATTTTTATTAATTCCACTAAAGTCGGGTGCCATCCGTCATTGAATTGATGGAGGCCAGGGGTGCTAGTTGACATGTGTCATCGGTTGGCATCAGTTGCATTTAGGGCAAGGTGATACACTGTCATTCTGGTTTTGAGCAAGTCACCGTATTTGAAGCATGGTGGAGAGAGTGTCAACCTTGTTGTTCTTATGGGAGCGCGTGGTTTGACATGGTAAATTCGATGAGAATTGCTTTTATTTGATGTAGAGGGTAAATTCAATGTAGGTAAATTCGATTTGCGTTATGAGTCGATTTCTTCTTGAATGGAGCAACTGCTTGAACGGTAGGATGCTGCGTACAATAGGTAGGGGGGTTTAATAGTTTTGGGCCGCCAACTTTCAAGCTTAACATTTGATAGGGTAAATTCTATGCGGTTGCAAGATTCCAAGATTTAGTTGCTTGTGGTTTGATAGGGTAAATTCAATTTGCTTTTATTTGTTGTAGAGGGTATATTTGATGCTCGTTCTGATTCAGTTGCTTCTTGAATGGAGCAGGATATAAAAAAATAAGCAAGATCTTTGATGGTGGTTTTCCGAACTTTGTTTTGATGGTGGTTTTCCGAACTTTGTTGACAGTATTGGTGCAGTGAGGAAGGATCTGTTGTCGAGTAAGTCTTCGACTACCTGCATATTCCAATGGTGACTGGAAATAGTGTTTGCATTTGGTTACAGTCCACTGGTGTTATTTTTGGTGGCTTGGTAAACGATTTGGCAAGCATTTTGACCTTAGAAAACCAGCCTAACCTCTGCCTCTCTTTCCTGCTAGTTACAGTTCCTCATGGCTGGTTACTAGTTTGGGGAAATAGAATCATTAGCTAGGCTGTGTCCTAAACCTGAGCATGGTTTAGGCTTTGCAAGCAATGGAATCAGTTTAGAGGCCCTTTTCCTCCTATACACGAAATATGAAAAATTATTGAACTGAACATTTGGGAATATATGTCGTGAAATTAGGTGTAAATGTCAATGGTGTTGACCAATTCAAATTGGATTAAATGCGACCCAATTATGGTTTGAGTTACTGCAAAACCTAGATTTTAGATATGCAAGAAAATTAATCTTTGGGAAAGCTTAACAATATAACTCTATGCTCATAAGCATGGTAAAATGTAATGAATACAATTGGTTCATATTCTAGTTATTGTGTTATGACAATAAATGGTATTTTTTATCTCGTATCCATATTGGTTGTAAGAAGAAAACTCGTGTAGTCCCGAGAGATACGAGAGTGTGATTAGGTGTGCTTAGTGTTGTAACCATGGTATAACACATAATAAGGTAGGTTGATTTCTATTCTAAGTTCTGTAGTGATAAGCACAATCTCAGCTCTTGTGTAAGATTCAAATTACAAAACTTGTGCATTATTGATATGGGTCCCTTTAAGGAAAAAGGTTGTTGTCATTGAAGCTGACTTTGTATGCAATCAAGTTATTGGAGGAGAAATATAAGCAAGAAGGGACCTGAATCATGCCAATTTTATGGCAAATTAGGATGTTTCTTAAAAATATCTTCATAGACTGGAAGCCTTTCAATGTTGTCTTGATAGAAGTAAAATAGCTACCCTGAAAACATTCACTCTATAATTGTTATAGTTAAGGAGTGTTGCTCCATCCACTGCATTGAAATATATGTCAAGAAGAATATGAGTGTTTGCGTTGCTATCATTACCATCTTCAAGTGCATTGTAGATAATCATGTCTAATGCTCTTGGCAAAGGAACTGCATCATCTTTCTCATCTCTTGAATTCATAACATGATTGCAGGAAATTGTGTTTCCTTTAAATCTGTTAGGGTACAGATCTGCCAGGAAACGAAAGATTCTGCAACATTCATCCCATAATTTAAAACACATCATATTACAAAGAGATGCACCTTTTAAATGCTAGAATAGGCACTAGTTCAAGATTCTTCTTTAAAATATAAGAGAACTTGTAGGTTATATGAAAACCATGTAATTTGGTTATTAAGTATGTAGAATACCCTAAACTCTCATTTGCATTGGGAGTTGTAACATCAAGTGATGATCGAGCAGATTCTTTAATTCTTATTCAATGATGAAATCTGATGCCATAGGGCATCCAAGTATATTAGGTTTATGTCTTGCATTTAAGATCATGCTGCATTTTCATGCATTTTTATTGCATTGTCATGTTAAATAAACATTTCATTTTAACGCATTTCAGTTATGCTTTAATTTAATGCATTTTAGTTATGTTTTCATTCTTAACCCAGTTTCATTCATGAATAAGGTCACATGATGAACTAACTCGATGAGATGTAATTATTGGTATTTATGCACTTTTTTGCTTTCAATTTATTATTATGGGGAAAGGGCAATACCTTTATGTCTCGTTCCTTTTCTAATATTTAATGCCTTCTGTGATAAGAAGTATGGTTGTAGGTATACAAGTATTCATCCTTCCTACAGCTTTCTACAAATAGAGCAAGTAACAATGTCAAACACATTGCCACCACGTGGCTCTTATTTATTATATTAAAACACAATTTTTAAATACCATACAACTTACACGTTTTATTACAAACTTTAAAATTTGATCTTTATACTTACCAGTTACCCTATCTATCATGGAATCCACTTACAAGTTTCAAACACAAGCTTTACGCATGGCCTTAAAATCATTGTACAAACACTCACATTTTTTGGATGATTATGAATCCAATGTTTTCATAATCAAAATTCTTGAAGGGTCAAAAGGAAAAAGTAAAAGTGAATACACAATTTCCGATATATTTCAGTGGTAATACATCATAATCAAAATTCATAAAGAACCAGCGTTTGTTGAACACGGCACTGAAGTTTTTGACAAGTAGCCTTGCGGATGTGAATTGAAGTAGCTATACAATACCTCCATCCGTATTCCCTGTAGCATCTACCTCCAACTTTTAGTCCACAATAATTTCGGTCGTATGCGAAGACTTGGGCTCTGTCCGGAAGTATATCACTATATATATCACGGGATTGCACTGTGAGGAAGTCATGATTTTGACAATAATTTCGGTCATTGCGAAGACTTGGGCTCTGTCCGGAAGTATATCACTGTATATATCACGGGATTGCACTGTGAGTAAGTCATGATTTTGACAATAATGGGGCCGTCCGATCATTGTATATATCACGGGCTTTAAATGTGATCGAGAAGTGATGATTATGACAATAATGGAGCCTGTGATAGAAGCTCCGTGTCCTCCGCAACAAAATTAAGCTCGCTCCTTTGCTGATCACGCAGATTGAACCGAAAATCAGTAAGGTATCATTGAGCCAAGAGACTCATTTTACAGTTCAGTAGGGGATTGTAACTCCTTTCATGTTCATCCTATAATAGGAAATTGTAACTTCTTTCATGTTTATCCTATAGTTGATGTTTATCATACAGTTAACATGTGTCCTTTTTAAAAAATAAAAAAAAATATTATAAAAAATAACATGTAGACTCGAGTATTTTAAAGATGATAAAATCCTTGATGTTTAGTTTTTTTATGGTCTGGAAATTCCGTTGGAAGCAGGATTCATCTTGTTAATTGGGAATGTATCTCTTTATCCAAAAATTTGGGAAGATGGAATGTCAAAATATTTTTTTGGTTCAATACAACTCTTAATGTGAAAAGCATGTGAGGTGGTCTCTATGGTATTGGGCTTTGGTAGGAAGTCTTGTACAGTAAATACATCAAGATGAACATTTTGAGATGGATTAGATTGCCAAACAAAAATTACAAATACCCTTCTTTCTGGCGTGGTTTCCTGAAATCTTATCCTTAAATTATCCTTAAATCAATAGACATTTAGCTTGGAAGGTGGGCAATGGAAGGAATATTTTGGTTGGGATTGATCCCTTAGTTGGAAATTAATCTGAGTATATTTTGTCTCCTCTCATTAGAGACCATCTGGTAGAGTTCGGATTTATTACTTTAGCCCATATCAAAAGGCCTTGTCGGTACCAAAATTCAAACTCATATTGGTTCAATGCTCATGGTCTCGGTCTTGGGAATGTTTGGGCTGAGGAGTAGAGTCGCTATATTTATAAACTTAATTCTGCAAGCATTATACTTTCTTCTGCGGAAAATCATTTGGTTTGGAGCAATAATTCAGAATCTGGTCAGATCTCTGCTAAGTCAGCATACTCTATTATTGTCAATTTTCATTATTTTGGTGTATCTGAATGGTGGTATTCGAGGTTGTGGAAATGGAAGATGCTTCTGAAAATTAAAGTGTGTCATCTGGTTGGCTCTTGAAAAGTGTATTTTGACTTGGAATAATCTTTTGCGTAAGGGAAGAATGGGTCTGAATATTTGCTTATTATGTAAACAAGATGGTGAATCAGTTAACCACTTGTTTGTTTTTTGTGGATTTGCCAATAAAGTTTGGTCTCAAGTATGCTCTAATTTGAAGAATTCTGGTGACTGGGCTGCGAAGAGTTTAGATTCCTTTTTTCTTCCGTGGGTTCTTTCGCATAATAGGTTTAAGACGTTTCATTTCTTGGGAGATTTGGAGAGTAAAAAATGATTCTATATTTGAGCAGATCAGTCCGTGCTCTATGTGGCTATGAACAGAGCCTTAAATATGTTTAAGTTGTATAGTTCTGAACAACATATCAAGAAAATTCCTAGGGTTAATTTGGTAATTCCTCCTTCAAATAGGGTCACAGGTTTTTTTATTTGATCTTTAATAAGGAGACTTTGTTCAAAATCAGAATATTTTTTGGTTTTGGTTTCAATAAAAAAGCGGAACTACTAGTGCTGTGCACGAGGGCTTCACTCAATAAACTCCCATCATAGCACGTTCGTTTGTGGCATATGAAACAGTACCCCTAATTTCACTAAATATTGGAAAATACCTTTCAAAATCATTTTTTTAAACCCCCTACCAATATGCCTTCCCAATTTAAAAAAACCTTATTTTCACTAGATATTGTATGTATCAATTTTTTCATTAGCATTTTTTATACCTCTTTATATTTCTACCTAGTATATTGATATGATACCCCTCTTATGACCCTACATGCATTCTATAATGCACCTTGCTTCTTTCGATGTATATTGTGGATGCACATTACTTCACCCATAATGCAATTACTCAACCACATATCATTATGATTTGCAACATCTAATGGTCTAATGAAGAGATAGGAGATCACTTCTTGTATGTCACTAGAGCCAATGCAAATAGTACAACATTTAGATTGCATGTTGCAATTCCCCAATCGTTGACTAAGCGTGTTTTGGGCTAGGTATCCAAGCCCCCAGAGCCTGTAACAAGATTTAGGAGGCTGACTAAACCTCCCAAGGCCTGTAATAGGCACGAGTGGTTGTGTATTCAAGACCCCAAGGCCTCTCGAGGACCTATAATAGGCCCTAGAGGTTTAGAGCCTCCCAAGGCTATTGGTAACAACTGGTTGAGTGCTATTGGTAACAATTGGCTGTCAATGACCACTGTCTCTCGACTATGATCGACTGGAAATCCACTTCACCATGAAACCCCTGACCTCAAGCATGTCTCAAGACGCGATTTCCCTGTGTACTAGTAAGCCCGAGCCTTGCCTCAACTCGATTTCTCATCTAGCCATCATCCCACCATCTCCATTTGGCAGATATTTGTCATCCCGCCCATATAAAAAAGACCCCAAAGTATTTATGTATTGTTACATTAAATAAAAAAAACTCTTTGCCGCTTAATATATATGCAATATAATTTTTAGGTTTTCATAAATATTTAATACCGCAATATAAATGAACGTGATATTATATTGCCTTCTAGTGAAGCTCCCGTGGTGTTGTGGGGATTAGTCAAGGTTGCTAACACTTTCGCATGGACTTTCGTCTCAATTCCTTCTATGATTGTTCGATTGATCACATTTATGGAGATTTAAATGCAGTTGCTGATGCTATTTCTAAAGAGGCTTTAGATGACAGGAAGCTTGGCTCTTTTTGGGAAGAATGGTCAGAGGGTTCAAAGATTGGTTCTGGGTCTTTGTATATGTTTGCAGACTAGTTTCCTAGCTCTGTTTTTTGTTTGTTTTGGAAGTTTCAAATGGGTATGTCCTTTTCTGATGAAGAAGATCAATTGTGGTCTTGTTCAGACTTGTTAGATGTTTAGTTTGTAACCTTTGCTGGTTGCTATAGTTCATGTTTTGGCTAGTGCTGTTGAAGTTGTAATGGAATTTCAGGAATGTACTTTTTGATTCTAAGAAGTAACAAAAGTACAGTTTTTTTCTTCTTGAAAAAAATTAGATTTAAAACATTTACAAAGACATATTTATAAAACTAAAAAGCTTCCTCAACATTTTCATTCTAAAAAACTATTTACACCAATAAGAGATTTGATCCCTCTCTATGCTGGGTACTTGGTGGATCCTCTTTTAAGATGGATCTATGCTGATTGCACTTGCAGTAGATTCCATGGATGAAGTTGAGCCGGTTGCTAAACGTTTGCGAACTTGTAAAATTCTTTTCTTCTTAGATTTGTCATCGTAAAAAAAATGTCAAAGATAGAAATCCCAGTAGGATGTTTACAATCGGGATACTGGGATTGAACTTGAAATTCTTGAGGCCAATTAGAGGTCGTGAAAATTGCAATGAAGGTTACCGTCCCTGCGAAGATTCCAGGGATGGACGTGCCCACATACAAAGCGACATAGAAACAGGAAGAACGAAGCCCATGGGAATCATAAATACCAATCGAATCGAGTTCAAATATGGTAAGATACGAAAAAAAAAAACAATAAATAAATTTTTGATTCATACAAATTACACAAATTGCAGACAAGTTTATAAAATTTAAAAAAACACTTTCAACTTCAAGAACACATACTCTCATTTCACATTCCGTGCTAAAAAGAGCTATAGACAATCTTTCAACAATTGTGCAAATTGAACATACACTCTCATTTCACATTCCCTGCTAAAAAGAGCTATAGAGAATCTCTCATTTCGCATTCCCTGCTAAAAAGAACCATAGAGAATCTTTCAACAATTTGTGCAAATTGAATAATTAGAGGAAGACCTTGTATTATCAACCGGTGTTCCAAACTTCCAGTAATCGAAATAAACCTACAAATTCTTGTAACTAAACAGATTTGTATAACTATGATCGATATATCCAGTTTTGTGGGAGACAGATTTTCAACTTTTAAACTAATGGAAACTTCTCATGGTGGTGAATGTTTTGAGTTTTTAGTAAGTAATTGTTAATTATAGCCATTTATAAGGTTTTTTTTTTTAAGTATTTACTGATTTTTTTAATGGTGACTTTAAGTGACAAGTGCTTTAAGTTGAATATAAAAATTAGCTCAAGTCTTAATGTAAAAATTGAAAAAGTAAAAAAAAATGAAAAGAACATAATTTTTTTAATAAATATTTTTATATCAAATTGTTATTTTATAAAACCATTAAAAATTAAATATCAATTAAATTTATATCTTAGGTATAATTTTTTTGATATATACAAATTCTATGATTTATTTTAAATTTAAAAAATTCAATTTATTAAATTATTTTTTCAAAATATTAAAAATTTTAGACAAATAAAGAAAATGTAATTTAAGTTTGTGTAATTTTTTTTTAATTTAAACAAAAATTAATTTAATGATTTTTTTTGAAAATATTAAAAAACTCATTTCTGGCTAGTTCACTCAGTTAAGGTGTAAGGAGACTTAAGGGTGATTTAGTAGAGAAGAGACACCAAAAAAACCAACCATGTTAAGGATTGATGTGACTTGTGTGATCAAAAATGATTTTAACGGTTTATACCAAAAACAAATATTAAAAAACTTTAAAAAATGCTTCTTGTTCTAGCATGGAAAACTAATAAGTATCTTAATCCCTGCTAAAAAAAAATAGTAAGTATTAATCAGTAAAGACAAATTTACATTAATTACTACCCACAAGATTCGAAAAGTTGAATTCATTGAGATCGAAACGGACGGGCGTACGGGCAGTGAATTGGGTATGTGTCATGTCCCCCATTTTGACCCTTGTAATATTTGGGCTGTAATGTAAATATTGTATGATTCCTAGCGTGGAGCTCAAGGCCAAGGCCCCGCTAGTGAACGCTCGATCTTGAAGAGGAAAGTATGTTGGTATTAATTAACCCATGTGCTAGTGAGCCATGGGAATTGTAAATATGCATTTTAATATAAATGCCCACAACTAGCTATGCAATGCAACAAGAGATGGGGGCATGATATTCCAAGGAATTGGGAGGGAAATATTCTAACCCTTGAGCCAATCAAGTCAAGCCAAGTGTCAATGAAAGAACCCATGAACCATCAACTACCCATGTGGATTTTGATGCCCAATCATTCATTTCATCCAAGATGTGGGTGAAGAAGTTAATGCCTTGGGGATTGGGGAGGTATGGCTGTCCAAATTCGAGTATGGGCAAGCCACCCTCATGGAAAATCGTGTTTCTCCTTCTTGGGCAAGAAAAATCCAACGAATTGCCTTCCCAAGCCATTCTTCATAGTTAGACTTCACCTTCTCACGTTGGGGGAGCTTGCTGGGTGTTTTTAGCTTGCTGGGCGTTTTTGGGAGTTTGCTGGGTGTTTTTGGCTTGTTGGGCGTTTTTGGCATGTTGGACGTTTTTATTTGAAACCTGCTAGGCGTTTTGTCTTGCTGGGGTTTTATCCTCCACATTTTTACCATTTCCTGTATTTTTCCATGCCTGCAAACTCGTTTTAGTTAGCACAGTGGCTGGGAGAAGAGATCCACGAATTGGGAGTTTAATGGAGGTCATTTTTGCTCATGGGTTGTCCCCAAACGTTTTCTGAAAATGAAATTTGCATTTCCAGGGTTGTTTTCCCATTCCTCATTCTATTTTTGGGTTGCCCACGTTTTCCCTTCATACCCAATACTTGAGATTTTGCTGTTATGTGTACCCATGCCCAGTTTATGAGTTTCTATGTGTAGGAGATTGTTGGGGTTGAAATGGGTTTCCATTGTTTTGGCTTGAACTTGAGTGGAAGCATCCACAATTGAGGAGGGTTCAGATTTAGCCTGATAAACCCAGCAGTGGTCTGGCTTGGCTTAGATCCAAATAACTATTTGGCTGTTTGGCTGTGTATGAGTTTGAAATTCTTTTTTCCTTGTAGATATCATGCCCAGCTTGGGGGTGGCCTTCGGACGGATTCAGTATATGTTGTCGAAGAGCCTATGGTTGGGTGGAACGTTGTAGCAACATAGCTAGTTGCTTGGGGCAATTGCACAATGAAGATAAGTGTTTTCTGTCTATGTATTTACTTCTGCAATGCATTAATTTGATGACTGTTTTGATATGTTGGATGGTCATGAATTGTGTGTGGATTAGTTTCAAATCCGCTGTGCATTTTGCCTAATTTGTATCTGCACATCAATGTTTTTATTCATATGATGCTAATGACTGGGCTGAGTTTTATGAAAAGCCCCACAGATTGTTATCATGTTCCCTCTCTTATTGGGTCAGCAGGTGGGTACATGACAGTATGTGTGGGCGTACCTAGGGCGCTAATGACGCCCAGCGGCCAAAGAAGCCAGAAAGTAATTTGGAAGTCTTGGAGTATCCGCGGGACTCTGTAGTATGGTCTAGTTGTTTATGAACACAAAACCCAGTGTGTTTGTAAAAATAGCCTGAAATCAATGCTTCTGACTAGTTGGATTGTGAAAATGATCCTTCCCCGAACTAACCGCCCGGCGCATGGTTTTCAATCCAGTCACAGTTGAGTCAACCCGGGCCACGCCCTGGTGGCTTCTTCACGGGAATATGCAACGACGGGACAATTCAATTCCGGTTTCATGATCAAGTGTGGGCTCATTTGTCTCGTTCAACACATGGATTTACCAGGACAATCGGCGTTTTATTACGGCCTTTTGCCAGTGAAATGAAAAGGGCAAGGACCTTTGTGGTGGAAGGGCATTTGTGTGGGTGATAGTTTAGAACCAGATAATATTGGATAAAAGAGATGTATATTTGAGGTTATAATATCATAACATTTGTGGAAGAAATAGATGACATTCCAACATAAAATAATATTACAAATTTTCACTTACAGAGACAAGTAATTACAGCAATGTATGTACACAAAATATGGTATCATAAACCACTGAAAAACAATATACATGACTTAATTTTCTTCATAAAGATTAATTTATATATACATGTAATGCTAGGGAGTGAATGCACTGGGACGTTTTTAGCCGAGGGGCATTATAAAATTATAGTGCACAAACAAGTTAGGGAATTGGAAAGGCATAATGCCAGAAAAGATAAGCCTCTACGCATTAGTTGCTTATATGGTATACAATACCTCCAGTTATGTGTTTCTCTGAGTGGGCATTTTTTATTATTCATTTATTTTATAAAAATAAAAATATAGTTAATCTTCGTTTGAGAGTTAGAAGGAAGTAAAGTCTCAGTTACTCAATTCTTTTTATGATTAAGGTGGATTTAGAGGACATAATACCTGCAAGTACTAGGTAGATCCATGCCTTACCACCGTTTTAATGTATGAAGTTATAATGGAATGGGGGATTGTTGCTTTACAAGAATTGGAATAGTTATTATAATATTCGACTTTGTATTAAATATCTTTTATATAGAAACTTACAACTAATATACTTCATTTAGAATACACATGGTGCATGTGGGAGCAATTATCAATAGACATCATCAATAGAGTTAGCTTGGCGCAATCTCTGATATTCCATAAATTGGCGGTGTTTACAGGTTTGCACAGCATCTATGGTTAACATTACTCCACTATACCGATCATAAACTGGCATATAATTTCGACCCTTTACCATTAATGGAGGTTAGTAAACTTCACTTTACGTGTCACAGCCTCTATCCCGAGGATCGTGACACCTGTTGGCTCAATATTATGTTTTAATTCAACTCATTACCCTAGGACTCATGCATTAATTCCTCCCTCTTTCGGTTGTTCTATGACCATTAGTTCTGCAAATTAGGGTTGTAGTTATTAAACTTCTCACTGTTGCTCGCTGAAAATGCTATTTCGCTTTGAGTAACTTCTTTTAGTAACGGTTATGAACACTAATAACGTACATCCTCACTAGATTATACAACGACATTCTTAACTGAATCTTTTTGCACTGTATTTTTTAATTCATTTTTCTCAATGAAATACACATCTTACATTTCTTTTGCATTGTGTTAAGTAGTAATGTATTTATTGAAAAAAACAACAAATAGATATATCTGCACTAGATTTAATTTGTACACTTGTGAATATCGACTCTGGCATAGAGATGGTGACTCCTCCTCTCAAGTCCCTGTGAAATACGAGGAATTCGAATCCCAAAAGGTCAGATCTCGCCTCAACTCACGATTAACATACGTTTTTGGGTAGTTGAACATGATACCAACTTCAAGTGGTTTTTGGTATTGGGAGGTATGTTGGGGCATTTGGTGTGGCTTCGCTTGTGCAATTGCAGCCTATGTTACATCCCTCTTACCATTTCAATACAAAATAATTTTGGAACTTGAGAGTTTTGATTCTGACCTCACATATTATGTCTGAAGAGTTCATGAGGAACAATAGATTTAGATTATAGTAAGCATTTTGTGCCATTTAGATTCAAGCAATCATTTCATGATGATTAACTGATTATTTTTATGGACTATGTTTATTGTAATGGACTATGTTTATTGTAGTATCCTACACAATTGCAAGACTTGAATATTCAATTCTCTATGGGAACATTGTTTTACTCCTGCTTTGACATCTTATGAGAACATCTTTTTATATATTTTTTGGTTAAAGATAAGATATTCAGTTTGATTTTTTGATACTTTATATCAGTTTGATAGGATTGGGATTAGCAGGTTTTGCTCATACATATCAGTGGATGATCACACAGAGTATGTAGATTTTACACATTTTAGAGAGATGGAAAATTAATGTATAGATCATACTTATTAAGGATGATCAGATACAAAATTAAACCAAAAATCTTGACACGGGGAGATACTTTTGTGGATTCCTGCTTGTTTAGAATTATGTTATCCTCTATTTTTGGCAGTCTTTAGACACATGAACAATCTTGATACTGGAATATACCTTTGTGGATTCCTGCTTTTACCCATCTTTTATCTTAAGCACTCCATCAATGTATTGTATTCGAAATTTATCCATCAGAAATCAATCCTAACTATAATCAGAAATGAAGAAGAATTCCATAACACGTAGCATACCTCGAAGTATTCAACTAGTTTATGAGAGTGACGCCCTAATGGGCCTACATAGATAAACTGGCCTCCTCTTTTCATTAGAAATAGCTATGAAATGCAAAACTCAAGGTAATAATATAAACTGCAATGTGTTTTAAGAAACTTCCCATAAGCCACCATTTTTAATTCCTAAAGTACCTCGTCTAAGGATTCAAAGATATCAATGCTAGGCTAATGGATTGTGCAAACAATCGTCTGCCCTATGTCAACAGTATTTCTAACTGTTCTCATAACTATAGCTGCAGCACGGGCATCCAATCCTGAAGTTGGTTCGTCCATAAATATAATAGAAGGATTGGAACAAGTTCGGCTACTATAGTCAATCATTTGCACTATTCTATTGACAAACCAATTACTCTGGGAAGACCAACAAGTGTTGATGTATTTGTAACTTCGGAAGATATTCACTTGTATATTGTATGCATTACATTTGTACTTTATTGTATCCCCAACAGAGATGCATTATTCCTCCGATTTGAAGTGTCATCATTTGTATTTGCAAGTGTCACAAGTTATATTTGATGGGTTATTAGACCACCTTGGTGGGGTCGACCCTATATGAGTCATATGGATGGGTTATTAGGATTCCTTAGGAAGTTGGCCCAGTTAGGGTTAAAGGTAGGTTAAGTTGTTGTATAAATAGAGAGTGTGTCTCTCTCATATTTATTCATTCATTCACTCACTCATTCAACTCAAATAGTTGAGAGAGAGGAGTGCGCACAAGTGGAGGAGGATTAGTTGCTGGAGACATCTCCCTTTTGGGGTTTGATATTTGTGATCATTGTATTGGTGCTCATTCTATCTCTGAGGAAGTTGTGGGTTTTTGGTCTTCTTGGTTTTCCCCGGTGAAATGCTTTGTGTCTCTTGTCTCTTGTGTTTGATATGCTGTACATGTTGTTCTCTCAGTTAAGATCCTAGATCAGATTGAATTAAATTCTGGAAAACTAACATGGTATCAGAGCTATCCTGAAGGAAGGCATTGTATGGCATTTACGACACTTGTTGCACTTACGACAAATTGGAAGTTAGGGCTTGATATAGTAAAAACTAGTCATCGTGGCACTTTTGCTATAAATCCGTTTGGCGAAGGCTTAGGATCTGAAACTTTTACAGGCCAAAGATGAAATGTTCATGTACCTTGTGTTCGATGATCAGCCTCAAATTCATTGTACTTTGTGAGATATGATCCGTACAAGTTAGGGTTTCTACCTCTTCTAGAATGCAGCCCTAAATAGGTGTCCTAGGCACAAAGGTCATATCTCGAGATAGGAAACTCCTAATAGAATTCTGTAAAAAGTGATAGTTAGGGAATGGACTGTAGTTTCACAAGTTCAAGTTTCAGAGGCCGAAATTGAAACAGTGACATGTGCCACTCCGTACAAGTTAGCTATGTTGTTTCATCCCATAAACAGGTCATGTTCCGACACTTGGCATATCTCTCTCATGGAGAATCTATTGAAGCTCAAATCTGTGGGGTTGGAAAGATGACAGGTCATTCTACCACAGGCCTAAGTGTGAGACCCAGAGGATTCGGAATTTCAGAGATACACTAGAAACAATATGGCATATATTTATGTCCAAACAGAATTGGATTCTGAGCACTTTCATTTTTGGGCTTGTCACTGTTGCAGGAAATTACAGTTTTTGCAAAAGTTGGAATTTTGGAATCTTAGACCAAGGTTGGATGCTCCTCATCAAAATCGAAATTTAGAGACCAATATCAAATTTTTTGGTTGGGTAGAACCCCAGGCTCTATCAAACCCTAGTTCGGTATTTTGACCAGAAAAACGAGAAAACTAGAATTTGATAGAAGTTGCAGATCCGAAACTCGCAGGTCAGTTTTGGAGGGTCAATTTTTGGAGTTTTCAAAATCTGAGCACACGAGCTTGCTCACCTCAGTCAATTGCATCTCCCTGTCCAGAAAGAAGTTTTAAATTCCAAGTTTGGATTTTTAGGGTTTCTTTGTAAAACCCTAGTCAGTTCCAGATCCAGTTTCAGCAAATCAAAGTGGGTTTGGTTAATCCTAGAAGAGAATGAATTGGACACCTACATAAGTGAAGAAGTTACAATTCTAGAGGGAGATGAGGCTAAGGCCTTACATAAGAAGACTACAAGCAATCCCGATAGGTATGATTTGAGGAGATACAGGTATGTTTTGAAATCTGTTCATGATTAAGTTTGTCTTCATATTATTAAGGTTAGTACAATCTTGATTAATTTTAGACTTGTCTTATCACCTTAGTAAAAGTATGAATGCATGTGAATGATAGAAGACATTGATTGATTAGGGTTATGACACTTATGATTGTACTAATACACTGTGGTGTTGTATGAGGATAATATTGTCCCCTAACATGAAAGGTACATTAAGAAAGACAAATGACGTTCTAGATCAAGAACATATGACCGTGGTGACATGAAGACAAAGACTCATCCATAGCCATTGATCACATAGAAGCTCTACTTACGAGGTATGTATAATTTAGTTCTACAATGCTTAACTTATGAGGTATGCAGGTTATTAGCACAAGGTCTCGAAATCATTGAAGAGAACAAAAGAAGACATTGTTTGGGTATGTTAGACATAACTAGCAAACATGATAATCTAGGTATGTTTTTCCTATATCAAGTTAGAATCCTACCTTGTGTTAGGATCTTATACTTTTGTATGACTGATAATTGTAAGTTTGAGTAATCATGGGTTGATGCATATTATGCTTCTTAGTTTGATTAATGATATGAAAAACTAGAAGAGTCCTATAGTCAAATAAGAATATGCATGACTAAAAAAAGTCCTCCCTGAAACCTTGAATACTAATGCTTGTAATAAATTAACTATGTATGAAATGACCATGACCATACATGTTTAAGACTATTTAGAATCATAATGTCTTGATAGTATTGAGATTATACTAATGAATGTATGATTATGTATGAGATCTTGAGGATGACACAATGATGACATTAGTGCACACTTAAGCATGCATAGTGGTCCAGGATGGATAGAAGTTCAAAGACATAAATGATATCCTAAAGGAAGCAAAGATTGAGAGGGAGTTCACCCTACAACCAAACAAAGATAAGTATTTGAATTATCATTTATTGTATATATGATTACTTAAATGATGTTCTTAAGTCATGTACATACTTATGTTCCTAGATTTAGGATTCATATTATGCATTTTAGAAAAGTTGCATTAATGAACAAGATACGACTAATATAGTAATGGGTAAGTGGCCTATGGTACTGTACAACATTCCATTGCTACTTATCTAGAATGAAACCTCTTTGCTGACATGTTGGGAGTAGTGCACACTCTTAACAATGTTCTGATAGAGATGGAAGGCATCTAGAAAGTTACCGTATGAATACGGGATATGGATGAATGTTGTATTGGAGCATTGGCTAAGATAATTGTATGATTGTATGACATATGTCTTTATGCGTAAGAATTTATTCTGAAAAACTATGAGAAGTTTCTAATCATGCAATTGAATTTGACTTGTAGGAAAGATCGTGTACAATCACCTACAAAAGAAGGACAACGACATTTATCCCAGCAACGAAGTTCAAGAAAACTACCTAATGAAGATATTGAATAATCTGAAGTTCCCAGGATCAGGGATGCAGTAATGAAAGGATGCCATGATCGAGGAGTACCATTCGATCATGAAGAGTGATGTATGGGATGTGATCCCAAGACCAGAAGGGAAGTCTGTTGTAACTTCTAAGTGAGATCAAGCATGATGCAGATGGTAGCATAGAGAAATGCAAGGCAAGGTTTGTGTCTCGTGGCTTCTCCCAGAAAGAAGGGATAGATTATGAAGAAAATTTTGCACCTGTAGCCAGATACATTTCCATAAGAACAATACTTGCTCTGGATGCAATGATGAAGTGGAAAATACACCAGATGA
The DNA here is from genome assembly GCA_027924585.1 of Larix kaempferi. NCBI lineage: Eukaryota > Viridiplantae > Streptophyta > Pinopsida > Pinales > Pinaceae > Larix > Larix kaempferi. The sequence goes on from BSBM01000061.1 coordinate 17,458,200, forward strand.
ATGCCAAGATAGCTTTCTTGAATGGTGTAGTCGAAGAGGAAGTGTATGTGAAGCAGCCACTTGGATTTGAGACACATGACAGGGAGTCACATGTGTGCAAATTGAAGAAATCCTTGTACAACTTGAAGCAAGCACCAAGGACATGGTACGGCAGGATAGATAGCTTCATGTCTAGTTTGGGCTTTACCAAGAGTAAAGCGGATTCCAACCTTTACTACAAGGTTGAAGAAGGAAATCTAGTGATACTCCTACTATATGTGGATGACCTATTTGTGACAGGTGAGGATAGGTTGATTACCGACACGAAGAGGAAGCTTGTTTCCGAGTTTGAGATAAAGGACTTCGGTATGATGCATTACTTTCTAGGTATGGAGGTGTGGCAGAGTGCAGATGGAATATTCCTTGGACAAGGGAAGTATGCAGTAGAGATCCTAAAGTGGTTCAGGATGATGGACTGCAAGGCCATGGCCACACCTATGGCATCGAATCTGAAGCTATTGAGTGATGCTTCATTAAAGTCGGTTGATGCCATGATGTATCGTCAAATGATTGGGTCCCTGATGTACCTCACGAACACAATACCATATATTTTCTTTGCGGTGAACACCTTGAGCCAGTTCCTGACGGATCCTAAACATGTTCACCTGATTGTTATAAAGCATATTCTGAGGTACCTAAAGGGTACAGTTGATTATGGGCTCAAGTATGATGTGAATCAAAAGTTTAACCTGGAGGGTTATGTTGATTTAGATTGGGAAGGCAGTGTTGCCGATAGGAAGAGCACTTCGGGATGCTGCTTCAGTATGGGATCAAGTATGATCTCTTGGTTTAGTAGGAAGAAATCTTGTGTAGCACTGAGTACAGTTGAAGCAGAGTATGTCGTAGCTTGTTCGGCTAGTTATGTGGCAGTATGGATAAGGAAGCTATTGTCTGATTTGTTTGATCTCTAGTTAGATGCTACTTGTATCTTCTGTGACAACCAGAGTTGTGTGAAGTTGTCTGAGAACTCGGTGTTCCATGACAAGTCGAAGCATATAGAGATCAAGTATCACTATATCAGGGATATGGTGCAAAGACGAGCACTGAAGCTCTTGTATATTGCGACAGATGAGCAGATAGCGGATGTGTTGACCAAACTACTAGACAGGGTAAAGTTCGAGTACTTCAGAAAGATGCTTGGTGTTATTTATATTGATTATACTTCCAGGAGGAAGTGACAAGACATAGTTTTTGGATCCATTCCAAGCATGGTGGTAGGAGGATCCTTCCCATGGCTGCTGATGTGAGTGCTGTGTGATGTGCATCAGGACGATGCTCCGGATGATGTTCTATATGATGACGATCAGTATGATCATGAGCATCAACATGATGCTCCTTGTGAGGATGATCAGGTTGATCATGCGTATCATGATGATACTTCGAGGCCGTGGATATGTGGCAAGTTGTGTAGTAGCATGTAATTTATTCCTAGGAGATCCGAAAGGTTGAGCAGTAAGCTCGTAATCAGTCCTAGGATGCTCTTTCAAGGTTTTACTAGGTAGCATGTAATTTATTCCTGGGACATCCAATAGGTTGAGTAATAAGCTCGTAATTAGTCCTGGGATGCTCTTTCAAGGTTTTGCGAGGTAGCATGTCATTTATTCCTGGGAGATCCAATAGGTTGAGCAGTAAGATCATAATCAGTCCTGGGATGCTCTTTCAAGGTTTTGCGAGGTAGCATGTAATTTATTCTTAGGAGATCCGATAGGTTGAGCAGTAAGCTCGTAATCAGTCCTGGGATGATCTATCGAGGTTTTGCGAGGTAGCATGTAATTTATTCCTGGGAGATCCTATAGATTGAGCAGTAAGCTCGTAATCAGTCCTGGGATGCTCTTTCGAGGTTTTGCGAGGTCACATGTAATCAGTCCTGGAGATACCATAGGTTGTGTTGGGCACGTAATGAGTCCTAGGATGCTCTTTAGAGATCTTTCCGGTCGCAAGATGTTATTTTAAGGTTTTGTGAAGGTTGTATGTAATCAGTCCTAGGAGATCTAGCCGGTCATGCTGGGCACATAAATGATCCCTGGATGCTCTAGTTGTCAGGTTTTGCAGAGGCACATAATCAATCCTGAGATTCCACCTCTGTCAGGATGCTCACAGAGATGATGAAGACCTACAGGAGGCTAGGCCTACATCCATCATGAAAAAGGGTTGGCTCTGTAGAACTTCCTATGACGAGAAGAATTGAGAGATATCACCAGTGATCGAGATGATGAGTACAACAGTAGTGACAATGATGCTCTAGTGATCCAGTGACGATGATCCATCTCTAGTATTGAAGACTTGTGCCTATATGTATTGATGACATGTGTCAAGAGAATAACTTCCTAGTTAAGAGGGAGTGTTGATGTATTTGTAACTTCGGAAGATATTCACTTGTATATTGTATGCATTGCATTTGTACTTTATTGTATCCCCAAAGGAAATGTATTATTCCTCTGATTGGAAGTCTCATCATTTTTATTTGCAAGTGTTGCAAGTTATATTGTAAGTGTCATAACTTATATTTGATGGGTTATTAGACCACCTTGGTGGGGTCAGCCCTGTATGAGTCATATGGATGGGTTATTAGGCTTCCTTAGGAATTCGGCCCAATTAGGGTTAAAGGAAGGTTAAGCTGTTGTATGAAGAGAGTGTGTGTCTCTCTCATATTTATTCATTCATTCACTCACTCATTCAACTCGCATAGTTGAGAGAGAGGAGTGCGCACAAGTCGAGGAGGACTAGCTACTGGAGACATCTATATTTTGGGGTTTGATCTTTGTGATCTTTGTATTGGTTTTCATTCTATCTCTGAGGAAGTTGCGTGGTTTTTCACCTTCTTGGTTTTCCCCAGTGAAATGCTTTGTGTCTCTTGTCTCTTGTGTTTGACATGTTGTACATGTTATTCTCTCAATTAAGATCCTAGATCAGATTGAATTAAATTCTAAAAAACTAACAACAAGAGAATCTCTCAAAGAATTCAATTCCACTAGCTCCATTACTTCTTCCAGAAACATCTACAATCCCACGAGATTTAATTCAACCACCAAAAGCAGAGAAAGAAATTCAAGGAAGGAGGAAGACATATATAAGATCACTAACCTTCCTTGTTTCAGCATCAACATCACTTCCAAGGCAAAGCCATGCATAATATGTAAGGGATTCAAGGATAGTTACTTGTGGTGAATGAATGTCGTTCTGTTGACAATACCCTGAGATCCAGGAAAAGGTTTCAATGAGATTCGACATAGAGATCAAATCATACTGCGGACACAAAGATCAAACCATAGTGCAAGTCCAATGCTGCATGACCAAATCCAGGAAGAAGATATGTCGAGGTCAACGTGTTGTCGGGCCCTGGGACGCTAATAACTAGGCATACATCATGTTTCAAGAGCTAATAATATGGCGGAGAAAATCCCCATTTAATGAAAAAAAATTAATAATAAAAACATTGCACTAATGTTTGGGCCATAGTCTTCCAAACAATTCATCCTCGATGCCGGATTGATCCTGCCGCGCAAAAACAAGATGTCAAGGACATCAAAATATTGTGTTCACTATAAAGTTGGAAAAATCGGTTCATATTGTACTAAGAAGAGTTCGAACTTAGAAAGCTCTATACTACAATTTTTCAAGGACTTTTTTATAAACTCTCGAAGAATGACAATTTAGAAAAATTGAGAACAAACAACAAGCCACAGTGGGCTACATAGACAGAAGGTGAGACAATGAGACAATGCTCAACATTGCTTAATTAAACATAGAAAAGAGTTACATATATATAGACTGGGAGAGCCTCAAACAACCTCCTATAAATGGGGATCTGAAAACCACTTGTCAACTAAGAATACCCAAACATTTAATAATCTACTTAGGCATTTTGACATTATTACTCTAACATTCCCCCTTAATGGAGAAATGAGTTCCAACTTACAAATTCAATAAAACAGTAGATATTCTAGCTTGCCTAAGTATGCCCACATGTTTGAGCAGGACGCTACATAATTATACTACTTATGAATAGACCATCTTCATCTTTTTTTTAATATGTTGTGCCAGCCTGGAATCTGGCACATTTAAGTGATACCCATGCTCCATTGGCATTGTAAACTGATTTATTCTTCTCCCATTGATAATATGCCTCACTTTTGGCCTACCATTTGAACACCATCTGTGATTATTGGTTTAACAGTTGGATTTGAACCAATTATACCATCAAACATAACCTTTAGCATGCATCTTCTCCAAAATGTAGATAGATTCTACATCAATGCATGCCACCAGCTCTGTAGACATTGCTTTCCCAACGGAATTCCAAGCATCCCATAAACTAGGGCCCAACATATCCATAACCATAACATAGTACTCACCGTGAAGACCCTTGTAATGTACACATGGAACACCATTACTACCTCCAAGAGCGGCATAAATGCCCCATTCAAAAGGAGGGCCATGGTTACAACCTTTACTTGCTCTGTGTTCAGAATTTAAAGCAACCTCTATGACACTAGGACTAGTAGTCTGATCAATGGAACCAGAAACACATTGACCCACATAAACTTGTCCAAATCCACCTTTATCTAGCTTCCTTTCAATCTTATACATGAGAGATCCCCCTATACTCACCTTCTTAGTTAGAGGTGCAGTATTTTCCTCATCCTCAGCATCAACCACCTTATCGACACTTTTTCTGCACTTTTGTCATCCATTTCAGTAGCTACAGGGTTATCATGCAAAGGTGAAGCTGACTCCAACGAAATATTTTTGTCTCGTTCCTCATTTATAGTACTGTGGTTAACATAAAATATTCATTTTCATCTTCAACGAGATCTTCAAAGATGCTTTAAAAATCAATTCTCATTAAAAATCCATTTTTCAAAAGAATATTTACCTCCTTTCACAAGATCTTCAACGCAGCAACAAGCGACTCCTTCAGCACTTTTCTTTTCTCTTGAACATATGTAGGCTGTGATTTTGTTCACCAGATAGCGTCTTTCCTTTTGGTAGATGTCTCCACGCAGTATATCAACGGCCCTCGCTTAACACAAAAACAACTTCTAATTGGATAGTGATATATCCATATTTCCACAACATTGTGCCTCCCCTTTGCACATGGAAGCTAGCAGCATAATTAATCCACCAGTAGTGACTCTTCTGACCTCTGCACCAGGAAGCAGCCTTATCAGGATCCGATACCAATTTAGAAAAATTGAGAACACCGGACAACAAGACATGGTGGGATACACATAGACAGAAGATGATACAATGCTCAACACTGCTTAATTAATCATAGAAAAGAGTTACAAATATATAGGCTGGGAGAGCCTCAAACAACCTCCTATAAATGCGAATCTGAAAACTACTTGTTAACTAAGAATACCGAAACATCTAACAATCTACTAATTTGTTAAATATACAGCATCAATAGGCATTCTCCAAACCAATATTGTACAACCAAGATTGATCCTCCCATATAGAGGTGAGCACTTTGATTGCCTTCCGTGTAAAGGTTATTCCCCCCGTATAGAGGTACTTGATCAAAGTAATAATGTCGTAAAGTCTTGTTGGAAAAGACTCTACACTTTTGTGTTAAGTCATGATTATCATGTGAACCTTCTGTATAAAGGTATCCATGAGATGGACCCCCCGTATAGAGGTGAACCTTCCGTATAAAGGTCATGCTTTACTTGTTAAAATCATTTAATGTTATGTGATGTATTATTAACCATGATCACCATATTGATATTAAGTCTCCTTTAGAGATTGATCACTTCTAAAGTGAATTGCTTTGGCATATGATCATTTGGTCCGGAATAATATAATATGATGATAGCATCCGATGATTCTTCTTAGTATAATGTAATGTGGTGGATAATTAAAGTTAGCACATATTGACCATGTAGTAAGAGATACATAAATAAAAGATAAATCATAGAGATCAAGATAATTCGAAATTGCCCATGCAAACACTTCAACTTATTAAAGAGAACTCAAATTGTTAAAGCTTCAGTTAAGTATCAATGCTTCAGTTAAAGCATCAGTTAAATATATGCCTCAGTTAACTAAATAACTCATAGTGGTCACTTCAAGTAAATCAATCAACATGATTTCAGTTAAATAAGTGTTAAATAAGAAGGACTAGTTAACTAAAGTCTTTTCACTTTAGTTAAACTAAGAGACGACACTTTAGTTAAAGAGAGTTAACTAAGTGACAACAAAGAATATCTAGTTATTATAGTGCTATGATGTAAAAGAAAGCATTCTCTGTTATCCATTATATTATATTAAGAAGAATTGTTGGGGTTTTTGTTCTCATAATTTTGAGGATTTTCCCCAGGGTATAACTTGTGTTATGGATGTATAAATTTCATGTGATTGATTTTTCTCATTGTTTCAAGTTTTGACATCTAAAAAAATAAAAGATCAAAGTTCAACCAAATATTAACATGGTATCAGAGCTTAGGGCGTGAAGGAGCTTATTTTTGCATGCCAGCTAGAGTGTACGTTGATCCTGAGAAGTTAAACACACTATTTTAAGACTATGGCATCATTCTTTGTACGACCGGAAGACCGTCTTGAGGGAACCTAAAACTTCAACAGTCGGAAGGCCATGATTCTCAACATATTAGAGGAACATGACTTGGATGGCTACGCATCCATTGTGGTGGAGGAGCCTACATCTAATGCAGGGCGCATCAACTTCAAGAACAATCAAGCTAAGTCCAAATAGATCATCCATGATTCAGTAAAAGATAAATTGATACCTGTGATCACACCACAAAAGAACGTGAAAGAATGTTATGATACATTGAATAATATATACGAGAAGAAGGCCCCGAGTCAAAAGAGGGCATTGAAGAATAAGCTTCGAAACTTGAAGAAAAGCAGATAAGAAGGGAGTTTTATCTTGTCTCATACCTTTCGGGATCCGTCATAAAAAATGCAGACATGTGGTTGATTGACATTGGTGCGTCCAAACATATGACTGGTCACAAGAGTGCCATCACCGATCTAAAGGAGAAATAATTCACATGCATGGTAGAGTTGGGGGACAACTCAACTTATTCGATCCAAGGAGTTGGATCCACCTCATTCCAGCTGAGCATCAGTGATATTCTACATGTGGAGGACATTCTATATGTTCCAAGATTCAAGAAGAACCTCATCTCATTTTTGGTTCTTGAAGACAAAGGCTTCTGAGTTATCTTCATGGATAACAAAGAACTTTTATGGCCGAAAGAAAAATTCCTAGAATGTGTTGCTATGATTGGTGTTCGAGAGGGAGAACTCTACAAGGTACCTAAGAAGTACATTCAAGTTATGATTCACCACACTATCAGTCCATGCGATCTATGGAAACAAACGCTTGGACAACTACACTACAAAGCACTACCAGGACTTCAAAGGATTGTAAAAGGTATGTCCGTATTTGATTTTGAGCATGATAGTGTATGTTAGGGTTGTGCACTTGGGAAGAATGTTAATAAATTCTTTTCTAGCAGTTCTACTTTATCCAAAGGGATTTTAGATTTAATACATTTTGATGTATGTGGTCCCATGTCATCCCTCTCCCTGAGTGGCTTCTTATATTATGTTCAATTCATAGATGATTTTTCTAGGAAGTCATGGATTTATTTCATGAAGGCTAAAAGAGAAACTCTTAGCGAATTTAAAGAGTTTAAAGCCCTAGTTAAAAATCAGAAAGAAAAGAACATCCGTGCATTAAGGCATGATAATGGAAATGAATTTGATTCACATCCATTTAATGAGCTATGTAGTGATGCAAGAATATGTAAACAGTTAACAGTACCATCCAACCCTCAACAAAATGGGGTTGTCCATAGGAGGAATAGAACCATATGTGAGGTTGCAAATGCCATGATGCATGATCAAGATATGTCTACCTCAATATGGGAAGAAACCACCAGTACAATTGTGTACATACAAAATAGAAGCTTGCGTTCCATTCTAGATGAGAAGACACTAGAAGAAGTGTTTACTGGTGAGAAGCCAAACGTATCACACTTGAGGATCTTCAGGAGCCCAGTATACATTCATATACCGAAATAAAAGATAACAAAGATGGAGCCTTTTGTAAAGAAAAGAACCCGTGTGGGTTTTAGCGAGTCATCCAAAGCAAACCAAATATATGTAACTAGTGAGGGAAACATTGAATTCAACCGAGATGTTACCTTTCATGACGAAGCGCTTTCAAAATATTGAAAGAGATTCAATGTGATTTAGAGATGGAAGATCCTGAGTCTAATTCTCGCCCTTCAAAGTTTGAGAGGGAGAATCCAGAAGATGCCTCCGATTCACTAGCTCCTGAAGAACCAATAAAATGTGTTGAGAGGTCACCTGATGAACCTCCCACTAAAAGGAGATATGCTTGGTTCTGAGACATCTTACAAAATGTAGAGAAACATGGAGCACCAACAAGCTCATCCAGAGAGAAAAATCAACCTGACATATATTTAGGGTATGTTGCACTGATGAGTTAGATCAATGATTCAGAACCATCCTCATATGAAGAAGCTGCAAAGTAGCAAGTTTGGAAAGATACAATGACAGAAGAGTACAACTCTATAATGAAGAATGATGTTTGGGAGGTTGTTCCCAAACCCGATGGGAAGTCCATTTTGACTTCTAGATGGATTTAAAAGATAAATCATGCTACGAATGGTAGCATTGAGAAGTATAAATCCATATTTTTTTCCAGAGGTTTCTCTTAGAAAGAAGGCATCGATTATGATGAGACCTTTTTCCCCCGTGGAAATGTACACCACAATCCGAGCAATGATTGCACTTGCATCTATTCTAGGATGCAAACTTCACCATATGGATGTGAAGACAACCTTCCTCAATGTTGAGGTTGAGGAAGAGGTTTATATTCAACATCCTGTAGGATTTTTGGTGCATGGGAAGGAGTCCCATGTTTGCAAGCTAAATAAAACTCTATATGGGATTAAGTAAGCCCCCCAGGCTTGATACTTCAGAATTAATAGCTACCTTCAGAAACTAGGTTTTTGTAAGAGTGAAGTTGATCCAAATTTGTACTTCAAAGTAGCAAAGAACAAATCGTTGATATTGGTTTTGTATGTTGATGATTTGTTTCACACTGGAGAGGAAGATATGATTGCTTGGTGCAAGAGGGAGCTCACCTCATAGTTAGAGATGAAATAATTAGGTCTAATGCACTACTTTCTTAGCCTTGAGATCTAGAAATGAAAAGATGAAAGTTTTCTATCTCAAGGGAAGTACACTGTGGATATATTGCACAGGTTTGGCATTATAGATTGAAAATATATGACTACACTGATGGTTTCCAATTTTAGGAAACTTTATGAGTCAGGCTCTGGATCAGATCCAGTAGATCCCACTCTATATAGGAAACTTATAGGCTCACTAATGTACTTGATACATTTGAGGCTTGATATATCTTTTGCTATGAGAATTCTGATTCAATTTATGTCTGATACGAGACACAAACACTAGACATCTGCTAAGCATGTGCTTAGGTACCTTCGAGGTACAATTTCATATGAACTCAGATATGCCTCCAGTGGAGGAGTAATGTTACTTGGTTATACAGACTCGGACTGGGGAGGAAGCATTATGCACCATACAAGTACATCTGACTATTGTTATATCATAGGATCGACTATGATATCTTGGTCCAGCAGGAAGCAAGGCTCTATACCCCAGAGCACTATCGAAGCAGAATACATAGCTACTACTGTTTCTTGTCGAGAAGTAGTGTGGCTCAGAAAGCTACTTGCAGGGTTTTTCAGTGAAAATATTTAGCCTACAGTTATTAAGTGTGACAATCACAGTTGCATCAAGATTTCTGAAAACTCGGTGTTTCATGACAAGTCGAAGCATATTGAAATGAAGTATTACTTCATCCGAGACATGGTCCAGAAAGGTACAGTGAAAATTCAGTACATTGCTACTAATGAGCAGATTGCAGATGTGTTAACAAAGCCTCTATCAGTGACAAACATCAGGTACTTCCAAGACAAGCTCGGTATTGCAAAGAATTCCTCCGTCACTAAGAGGGAGTGTTAAATATACAGTATCAGGAGACATTCTCAAAACCAATCTTGTACATCCAAGATTGATCCTCTTGTATATAGGTGAGCACTTTGATTTCCTTTCATGTAAAGGTTATTCCTCTTGTTTAGAGGTACTTGATCAAAGTAATGATGTTGTAAACGGTCTTGTTGGACAAGACTCTAGAATTATGTGTCAATCCATGATTATCATGTGAACCTTTCATATAAAGGTATCCATGAGATGGACCTCCCGTATAGAGGCGGAACTTCCATATAAAGGTCATGATTTACTTGTTAAAATCATTTAATGTTGTGTGATGTATTGTTAACCATGATCACCAGATTGTTATTAAGTCTCCTTTAGAGATTGATCACCTCTAAAGTGAATTACTTTAGCATATGATCATTTGGTCTGGAATAATATAATATGATCACAACATCCGATAATTCTTCTTATTATAATGTAATGTGATGGATAATTAAATTTAGAACATATTGACCATGCAGTAAGAGATACAAAAATAAAATATAAAGCATAGAGATCAAGAGAATTCAAAATTTTCCATGTAGACACTTCAACTAATTAAAGAGAACTCGAATTGTTAAAGCTTTAGTTATAAAGCTTCAGTTAAGTATCAATGCTTCAGTTAAAGCAACAGTTAAAGATATGCCTCAGTTAACTAAAGAACTCACAATGGTCACTTCAAGTAAATCAATCAACATGATTTTAGTTAACTAAGTGTTAAATAAGAAGGACTAGTTAACTAAAGTGTTTTCACTTTAGTTAAACTAAAAGACGACACTTCAATTAAAGAGAGTTAACTAAGTGACAACAAAGAAGATCTAGTTAAGTGTTATTGCATGATGACACCTATGTTAAACTAAAAGATGACACTTGATTTGTGACACTTGCATGTCGATAGTTAAGTTAGTGACCTAACTAAGTGGAAAAGCTTTCAGCTAAGAGGCGGTTTCATCCTAGGTGACAACTCAATGAGATAAATCACTGCATGAGAAGTGGGGCGCACCCCTGCATGCCAGATTAACACATCCAGTTTGAGGGCGAGTTCATCCTGAAGTTAGAAGTTAAAAATATAATAGAAGAATGTATAAATATGTTATACGGGATTGATGAATCCAATGCGAAGCGAATTCTCTTCTCCATTGAACGCAAGGCACTTCTCTTTGTGTAGGGTATTGTTTGTGCTTTTTACTGTTTTGTTGGGAACACATCTGATTGATACCTCTTCTCTATTGCTTTTGTATCTTCATCAATAGTGTTTGGTGATATCTTATCTTATGAAAGCAATATTCTATGTTGTAAAAGAAATCATTCTCTGTTATCCATTATATTATACTGAGAATAATTATTGGGGTTTTTGTTCTCATAATTTTGAGGATTTTCCCCAGGGTATATCTTGTGTTATGGATGTATGAATTTCATGTGATTGATTTGTCTCATTGTTTCAAGTTTCGACATATAAAAGAATTAAAGATCAAAGCTCAACCAAATATTAACATAATTTAGGCATTTCGACATTGTTACTCTAACATGACATCGCTATGATAGAAAAATCCAAAATTCTAAAAATGTACCATGTTCTCTCGATACTACATCCTTAACATTAATTCCAAAAGATAACCTTAATTCCAAAAAGGAATTTTTAACTTTTTTTAGATTTCAAATCTCTGTATATATATAACAAAATATATAAATTCATATCGAAATAATTACAAGAAGATGTAAATGAATTTTTATTCCCTGCCAAGATAGGGAAATACTTTTCATTCAAAATTCAAAGTTTTTTTGACTTTGTATTAATCTTAATTTTTTATTTTTTATGCTATTTATTCTCATAAAAAACATGACATCATTAATTTAAAAACTTTAAACCAATATTGCTTGATACATTACTGCTCTACAGGAAAATTACAGCACATGAAAATAGGAGGTACTTATCAACGTTTTCGTAACTCATAGACAATCCCGAGGTATGTTACAGCAAGCATCAACGATCGCATTCATTAGTTGAAATACCAACACCCAAGCCACGGGAGATGAGCATGAATGCATCACAAAAAACATGATGATCACCCCTCGATATGGTTACTTGTTCATTTTCCCACACTCACTCACCCAACAATAGAATCTCCGGAGTATGTTGCTACAAAGAAAAAATGATAAGACCGAACCAATTCGACACAGTGACACACAACACCAGGAAAATACGTTATAGAGACACTCGTTTACGTGGAAAAAAGAGCTCAACAGTCGTCCATTAGGGAAACTAGAAGGTTTAGTCACCTCGGTGGCTTTGTGAGCTAGAGAAAAAAAAAATTCCTGCGGATCATAAATAGAGGAATTATGTTTTGAGAACTGAGCTGGTTAGTGTCCTCGAAATAGACAATTAAAGAGCATGCAACAAGATACCATGTTCTATCACGTAGTCGCAGCCCCGAGGGTGTGGTATGAATATGAAAATAATATTATGGCTTTAACTAAGCCGAACATGTTCACAAGATACATGATACATTTTAAGTGTACTGTGCTCCGCAGGAAATGGCATAGATTCTCTAGGTACTGATCGACCTAGGTCACCTCTCAAATGAGAGTTTCCTTACCGAAATCCTATCGGTGTTCACAATGGACACTCTAACTTTATTGTGGTTTCATTCAAACAACGGGTGAACCTTCTCTTGATGACAAGTCATTAGGGATAAGGTATTGGATATACTATAACCCATGTGATAGTGCCATTTCATGATTCGGGTCTTTTTTCAAAGGATGGAATTCACAGGATATACAAGGTTTTAAACACCCGATTAAGCTTTTTGACTTGCCAGACTTGAGACCTATATTGTCCCTTAATACATGAATCACTTCCTTATAGATGAAGAGAGATTCAGTTTATCAACTTATATTCTTGATGCCGACCAACACACATTCATGCATATGTTGAAGGAATTGTTGGTTGGAGAGAATTTCCATTTTGGAAGCCCTTTGGTTGAACTTTTTGATATGTTGAAAGGAGGTCTTTATCAACCGCAAGTTTCTCGATATCGGGAAGGTCTAAAGTATTTGGAGGGGAAAGAGCATTATCACTTTTTAAGAACATATCAGGATACCACGGTCAGTAATCTCCTTGAAATGAGGGAAACTTGGGAACGCTGTAGATACCTAGGTATTGATGATAGGCTTGGTATTTGAAATTTGAGGAAATATAGAAAGGATTTGGTTCAAACTGAACCGTAGGCATTGCCACCAAGGCTTTTGGAGAAAAATCACAAGTTCAAGCATTTACGAAAGGGATAAATGGGACCACTAACACACTCAATCAAAATGCCCAAGCTTCCTAGGGATGAAAACTAGTTCGAAGTAGTTGAGTCTCTTCCAAAATAAAAGGCCCTGACTAACAAACTTGATGGCAAGAATTAATTGGCAGGAAAGATACATGCTAAGAATTATTTGGAGGGCCACTTCTTTGGGACATTGCAATAAAAAGAGATTGAAAAAATTGGAAAATAATTTTCGAAAGGACCTCTAAAACTAGCAAAAGAATGTGTTTTGAGAAAGCATGGGTGGACTAGAATACACCTTGAAATCGGTCAACAGGCACAATTTTCAGAAATGTAGGATTTTGGAACTAAATATGAACCATTGTCGTTGGCTCCTCTTGTTAACAAATGGGAAGTTACTGACTTTGTTGGAGATACATCATTTACAATTCGAAAGACATGAATTAGGGCCAAAATTAACAACTCAGGAACATCTTTGAGTCACGAAAAAGGACACCAACCTTGGAATTATTTGAATAGCAATGGACGACGTACAATACACAACATTGCCATGGCTCCAAAAATCAAATATCTACAATTTTTTCTAGACATATAAGCAATTTTGATGATAAACATATCGACGGTGAGAGTTAAGAGTCATAGCATGCCAAGATACAACAAAACTATTATCATGCCTCTGCCATTATAGGGTTCACAATCAGATTTGCTAACTAGGGACTTGGATCGTTGATGGAAGAGGAAAACTCTGTGTGTTGATGGAAGATCGATGAAGAGATGTTTGGCAATCAATCTTACTAGAGTTTTTTTTAAGTTGGTAACTGAGTGCTTGACAACAATTAACAGGAAGCCACCTAGCCATGTAAATTCAAACATAACCCAAAAGAAAATTCAAACATAAAATTCATGACCTATTGCAAGAAGTTCCACATAATAATTTTCTCCACACAAGATGCTCCCACCAAACAGTTGTAAATAAATCCCACGCACAAACCTGCGAAGATCTCAATGAACTATGCATCAAAATTCACCTTTCGACAAAAATCCAACAAATCCTTCACGAGTTCCACCAATTCACGTTCTAATTGCCGAGGAATTTGCTATTTGCATCTTTCTCCCTTGTTTTATTAAGTTTTTGCTGATAAATCATTTGGAGTTCAAATCCACGATGCTATAATAGCGCAATAAGGACTTCACGTTTAAGTAATCAAGCTTATTTATGAAAGGTATTTGATAAAGTAGATTGGTTGTATTTGAAGTTGGTCCACCCTCTAGCTCTCATTAGGTGGAATATTAACTCCAATCAACTCAATATTAGAGGTTATTCGTGTGTATTAGCAATCCTTGCCCTGTATGTTTGTATGGATATTGGAGAAAACCGCAAGAAAATGTTTCGTCATTTTGGGGAAAGGGAAATGGATGCAATATCTTTAGTTAAATGATATAATTACAAACCCAAGACTTTTGAATGGTGGGGACGAAAAGATATACATCAATTTGGGATAGCCTTTAATGATAAAACTAGAAGGCCTTTGGAAGTAGGTAATGAAATCCAAATATATTGCTCCTCTTTATGTGGAATATTGGAATCAAAATACATTGTTTTTCTTTATGTGTAAGATTGGGTAAAAATGCCCATCAAACCTACAACTAATGCTTAGCTAAATATGTTAACCTTTCCTATTGTAGGGAATTGGTTATCTTGGAAGGTTGGAAATGGTATTAGGATTTGATTGTGGCATTGAGAACATTGGGTATCATATCTTTTGTTGATGTGACATATCAAGTACATATTTTAATGTGACAACAAGGATGAAAGGATGTCGGGTTTTGTGTTTAGATGGTTAAAAAGCTAAAAAATGGAAATCCTTTATCCAAAAATTGTAGAGAAGTGTTATTATGCTTAGATTGGAATATAATACATTGATATAGTCTAAAAACCGTACAAAGGGAGATTGCATAGCTACTGTGGGATATTCAAAAATATTTTTAGAAGGGTTCTCGAGTAAGGAGAACCCAATTGGTGATGGAAACCATTGTGGGAATTGAAATCTCCTCTAAAATATAGATACTTTTCTAGTTGGAATTATCAAACAAGATCCTAACTTTGGATGTGCTCCAGAAAAGGTCTTGGTAAAGACCAAGCTTCTTTGTTTTATATATAAGTGTTGAAGAACTTTCTCATCACATCTTGATGGATTGTCCCTTTACGAAAAAACATGGAAGTAAATCCTAAGCTTAAATCAAGGCATGGGCAATGGGAAGGACTCATTGTCTCTAATTAAAGGACTAAAGCATAGGATGGAAGACATGCCCCTCACATATCATAAGGTACTTCCCTATGCAGTTTCTTGTGGTATTTGGGTCACTAGAAATTCCTTTATTTTTTAAGGAAAGCCTTTCTCTCCCTTATAATTTTTCCTTAAGATAAATTATATTTATGATGACATCAAGTTGACTCCAAATGCCAATCCCACAAGATAGATATGGACATTGGAGATAGACAAAATCAATGATTGGGGTTTCTTTGATGGAGCAAACAAAGGGAACCCCAAGAGGTGTGGCATCAGAGGTGCTATGTTTTCTTTGGATTCTAATAGTTTCTCCTTTAAATTGGATCTAGGAAGGTCAATTCAATAATTACACAAAGATGAGGGCCTCTATAGGATATCAATAGAGAAAGGTATGGACTATGCCCAAGTATTTGGTGATTTGATATTGACAATTGATTAGGTTAAAGGCATTGCATGGTTGCATATTATCTGCTTTCAACCACTAAACATGGGGTCATATTATGCTTTTGATTAACAACATTGATGAGGTTACTTTCACCCATGTTTTTGGGGAGCATTGCAATATATTTCTTGGCAAGAAATTGAAGTTCTAGAAGGAATCTTAGATCTAGTTTAGAACAGAAAGGATAGATACCATCATCAGGATCCCATATTTTTTTCCAGTGAATCATTCTCAAATATCCTCTATTTCTAGGCCTCATAATAGGAAAATATACTATATCTATTATATCATAGAAGTTAAATGCTTTCAAATGGCAGGTAGGGTCTTTTTGCAAATTGTTACGAGTGCTTGCAAGATAATGATGGAAAAAAGGTAATGGGGAATTCACGAATGCACTCATATAAGAATGCATGCATATTCTTGAAAACACACACATGTTCTTTTTACAATAGCTTTGGTGTTTTTCGATCTCCCGAGAAAATTCTATGAACAAGCAAAAGGTGTTTCCATGGGTTCATCCTTATCCCCGATAGTGGCGAATGTATCCATGGAAGACTTTGAATCTTTATCTCTTAAAAACTTCCATCTTAAACCAAAAGGTTGGTTTTGTTTCATTGATGAAAACTTTGTCAATTGGCCACTTGGTCGGGACACCCTTGACTATTTTCATAACCATATTAATATCATTTCACCCCACATTCATATCACCAAGAAAAATACAGCAAGATAAATTTTCACACATCTTTGATAGCCTAGTCACTTGTCAACTTAATTGTATCGTCTCTCACTAGGTCTATTGCAATAAACCAACATCGATAGGTACCTTCATGCTCAATCCCATCAGTACCTTGCTAAAAAGTGCATTATTATGAAAACCCTCCTCTCTAAAGTTATTTGTGCCTCTAATCATGAACATCTTATAACCAAAAGATCCCACCTCACCAAATCCCTCATAGCTAATGCTTATTCCCTAACCACGATTAGCAAATCCTTTTATTCAACCCTCCATCCTAAACCGCATAATCCCCTTCCCAATAGCTCTCCCCTAGCCCTCATCTCCCTTCCTTACATTCACTAGATCACTAATCACATTTCCAAAACCCTAGATAAAGATAATTTTAAATCTTTTTTCAAGCCTCACAAAACTCTCAAACAATTATTTAGGAGCATCAAAGACAAATCTAACCCTCTTCATTCCTAAGCTGTTTACAAAATTCCTTGCTCTTGTGACAAATCTTACATTGGTCAAACATGCAAATCTATCCAAACCCACCTTAAAGAGCACATGGCTAATACCTCCAATAACTGTCTCTCCAAACCCCCCATTGATAAGCACTCCCACAACACCAAATATCATGTATGTTTTGATCAAACTAAAATCATTAGAGAAATTTTGAGGTCTTAAATGGGCTTCCTAAGAGAAATAATAAAATATTATGAGTTTGACATTTTTTGAGAAAGGTATATTAGCAAGTTACTCTTTACACTATAATCTATGTAAACCACGGTTACATTAAAATTAAATTAAATAGACAAATTGAATAGAAATAAAATAATAAAAAACGTTATATGGATGTGACTAGAAATAAAAGATATAACTACAAATACAACTTATCATAAAAAAAATTGTTTTACAACCAATTAATATTTTGAAATAATATATATATATATATATATATACTCACCTATAATATATTATATTATATAATAAAATATGTATTATATATTAAATATACTCTATTTTATTGGCTAACAAACATAATTTTAAAATAACCAAATGGACACGCTCTTTTATAACATGTAAATGATTCTAGAATAATATTAATATATATATATATATATATATATATATATATATATATATATATAATAAAAATAACCTTTACAAAATCACCTATAATATAGTATATTATATATTAAATATACCCTATTGTATTCGCTAAAAACATGATCTTGGAATAATTTGATGGACAGGCTCTTTTATAGCATGTAAATGATTCTAGAATAACTTGATGGACAGGCTCTTTTATATCATATACCGATTAATACCGATTAAGTTTTTTTTAGCGTATACGGATTAACTATTTGAATCATATTACTATCTTTCTTATTTGATTAAAGAACCACCCACCTTACGTTGATTTATATACAAGTTATAAAGCGTGCGTTACAATTAAATTTAGTAAGGTGAGTGTGATTTAGTAAGTTACAATGAAATTTAGTAAGGTGAGTGTGATTTATTTACTAGTAAGGTATTATGTGGTTAGTGGTGGTATTATTATATTGTATGGTAATTTCACAATTTTAAAAAATTTAAAATTAAAATAAAACTACATTAATATATATATTAGCCACGTAATATAATAATACTACATATACACTAGTCGCATAATACCTTACTAGTAAGTAAATCACATTCACTTTATTAAATTTCATTGTAATACATGTTTTATAACTTGTATATAACTAGTAAGTAAAAGTACATAACACATAGCCAGGATTAAACCTGGACACTTGTAAATCATTCGGAACCATATAAGACTGTTTTTAGATACAAAATATGTATATTGAATTTATTAAAATATGTATTAAAAATATATTGATCCATTAAAATAATTTTAAAATATGGGAATTTATTTTATACTATATTTGAAAAAATAAAATGTTATTTCAATATTTTATTAATTTTCAAATATTTTAAAAATATGTGAGGATTTAAGTGTAAGTGTCTTATAATGTTTTAAAAGTATAAATAATTAAAAAATATTTTTTCAAATTTATGTAGTACAAAGGTACATGGATATTTTTTTAGGTACATATATTGTTATTTTCAAAAAATTATGAAAGGACAATTATATTATTATATTGAAAACGTGCGAAATAAGTACTTTACTTTATGATTTCAAAAGTCCTTATAGAACTACCATAGTTAACTATGGGTTCTCATCCACCATTGAAAATGTGACAAATAACATTTTAACTCCAGCAATGCCACCTCAAATATGGGGGATGATGACATCCTATAAAATGTGATTGGTTGATTTTTATAGTACATTTTGTCTGTTTTGAGACCCATTTTTTACCTCAAAATTTTTCTAATGCTTAACATCAACTCCTCATTACTAAGTATGTCTCATAAGAGAAGCGCTTGAAATTGTAAAGCATCCCAACAACTTCAATCAGCATGATAAATACAAGCTAAATTAGTCTTGAAAACCCATCATCTATCATTTTTTCTCATCTCAATATGCTTAATCATTATCAAGTCATTTTCGAGTACTTCAACTTCTCTTTTCATACATGCACTTTGTTTCCACCCTTCTGATTTTTCATACTCTCCCCTAATCATTTATTTCCCTTTTTCTTTTTATTATTTATACTCTTAATTATCTTCATCAAATTTGATTCTCTTCAATATTATTATAATATAATCATTCATTATTTTAACAAACCCTTTATTTTCTTGTTATAATCCAAAAGACAACAACGATATAAAATAAATCATTATCATTACAGTTCATTGAAATGAAAAATAAACTAAAGACCTTTAGAAAATGAATATTAATTATCATATATGATGATGATTAATTTAAAATGAGACCAAATTTGGTTTCTAAAACCTTAAAAAAGGATTATTTAATTAACTTTAAAATCAGAAACATAAAATTACTTTAATTGAATATATTTAACTTACATACAAAATTTATATTTTAATTTTATCTTTGTAAAGTTAAAATAAATCTATACTAATGATTATTATAAATTAACCTATACATCACAACTTAATTTTAGAAATTAATTTTTATTATTTTTTTTTGAAAAATCACCCTGGTAAATTATAATTTATCGTTTATTTTTATTATGTTAATTTTTTTAATTAAAACACAATTTTTAAATACTGTACAGCTAAACTACTTTTATGACAAACTTTAAATTTCATAAGTTTTTGACAAGTAGACATGCAGATACCTCCATCTGTATTCCTTGTAGCATCTATCGCCAACGTTTAGTTCCACAATCATTTTCGTCATTGTGAAGACGTCGGCTCTATCCAGAAATATATCACTGTATATATCATGGGATTGCACTGTGAGGAAGTCATGATTTTGATAATAATGGAGCCTCTCACAAAAGGTCTGATCACGGGCTTTAACTGTTATTGAGAATTGATGATTATGACAATAATTGAGACTGTGTTAGAAGTGTTAGACAACATATCATGAAAGATATATGGAGAAAGTAAATAAAGACATAAAGGATGAGCATTTAAGCTATCTTGGATATGTACATAAATGCACATGTATATTACAAAAATACCATAACTGTCATGTAACTGTATAACAGTTAGGTAAACTAACAAACTATGATTAGTCTTTTAACATCCCCCCTTAATCATAAGTTTTTTAGTTCCTAGAAAACTATCACTACTTGACAATAAAAAATGTGTCAAGCAAATTCAGAGAGTAGAAAACTCAACAAGGTCGGCTACAAATAGATGAAAATATCTCTAAAAAAAATATAGTAGAAGATGAAGACTTCTACTAAGTCGTATGGTTTCAAGTTGACCATGAACTATCCCAACTCCCATGTAGAGAAACATTTGTATATGTTCTCTGAAAAATTAAACAAGCAGAAACTCATGTCTTCTACTTGATTGGTGGTTTTAGGACGACCACAAACCATGACAACAACAATGAGGTGGTTTTAGGATTACCATAAACCATATCAAGAACAATGATGCATACTTGTTTCCCATTTGATCATCATATGTTCACAAGATTACAACAAAAACTTGGAACCTAACTTCAATATGTAGATATTATTCCCCCTGTCAATGACAAGTTATGTCAACTACATTAACTTCATTTGGCTACTGAAATATCTGAACATAAATAGGTTCATATTACTTAGTCCTTCATTCACAATCTTCTGAAAATTCTGAACATAAACAGGTTCAGAATGACTTTTCTTTTGCTGCACGTCTTCTTTCACCCTTTTACAATAACTCAACAAAAGGGTGTTGGGTTAAATCAATAATGCACCCAATTAAAATCATACATCAATTCAACAGAATGAAGATACTTATAATAGTAAGTACGTACCAAAAATCTTGCAAAAACACATAATGCAAGTAAAACGTTTTTGAACAAGATCAAGTTTAGAAAAGAAGTGTTGAATTGTTCGTAAACTATGGATACTGGAAACTTGATTGGTGGTTGTTCTGCTCTTCATTTTGATAAATCTTCTCCAAAGTAGCTCTGCAAATTCTTTGTCTTCACTTGATTTTTCTTCATGTATTTTCTCTCTTAGGATTCTTTTCTCCTCTATTCAATCTTCCATCAATGGATTTGATTTTCTTCACTGATCGCTTCAATGTGACTTCTCCTTTCTCCACTCGGATGGTCCCTCATGAGGACTCAAGGTTTCTTCCACACCAAATTTTTAACATAGGTGAAAGCTCCAACATTTATACTATGTTCTCATTGTAAGCGATGATACTAAAAGTGGCCTCCTCTACTACGAGGACAAACCCATGTGGAAATATTCTCCCCCATCTTTGTATTCGAGATAAATAGTTGGTAATTTGTTGATCGGGAATAGATTCTACTTTAGAATTCATTGATGTTGTGTTATAGGTCAAATATGCACTTTTTCGTCCGTGATCACATTGCCCTGTTGATCACACAAAAGGACACTATGGATGGAAGAGCTAGGTTGACCTTGGATGAGTTATTGCTGAGATCACACATCTTCAACTGAAAAACATATTTTTTCTATAGTATTTACTATGTGTGTGCAACTATTGCCATAGACATCTAGCGTTCTAAACCCTGGTTCTTCTGAAGAGAACCCACGCACTTACCTCAAAATATGTGTGCACTAGTTGTAAAGAACAAGAGTTGCATACTGTGCATTGGTTTACTTGTATGATACCTATGCACATGTTAAGATGAATGGAAAAAATATATTAAGATTACGAATTGGGATTAGTTGAGGTTGGTTCTGTAACTCCCCCAGCCTCCCAATTCAACTACCTCTTGAATCCAACTTCCAACCTTGTGCCATAAGTACAAGGGGAAGACATGGGAGAGGGGACCAAGGAATGATAAGTTGTTGTTACGTTGGAGAAATTCTTAAGTCATTGTGAGGAGTAGGAGCCTAGGACTCGGTTACAGAAGTGTCTGGACAGATCAGGTATATCTATACTTATCTACATTTCTTTGACAATAAGAGGTGGAAATACCCTTCTCGTCCCAATGAAATGTCTCTTTTGTTGATATCTGATTGTAGTTAATGTTAAATTTCTTTTAATTTCATTATATTTATTACAGTCAAGATACGCTGAGGAAGGTTAACTTGTTTTGCAAGTTCATCTCTGTGAAAGATTGGGCGAAAGTTAGGACCAGCCATCGTTAAAAAGGTACAACTTTCAGAACCCTAATCTCTTTCCATTCATAGTAATTAATGCAAAACATGAATGTATTTACCTGTCACCCCATGTAAGTTGGTAGTGTCATCTCCCTCACTATAAGGTATTATAAGGTTTTGGGGTAAATCACCTTAAACTACCTGAAATCGGTTTCATTACTCAACAATCGTAGTAAGACAATCTCTTAGGTAAACCCACCTATATCAAAATATCCTGGGAATGCTCTACTCAAACCAGAGTTAAGCACGAGGCCATGTGCGATTGGAACTGTTGAGGATACCCCCTCACTTTCCTTTCAAACATAAACCAGAGATGATTCGTGTAGGGGGGTCCACTAGTACTTTTAAGTGCTTTTGGATTTCGGGCTTTGCTACCCTACCCATGCATCTTGGCCAGGCTGGTGACTGTTCCCCTGGGTATTTTCGTATTTGTGGTATCCTTTGTATCATAACCCTAGGGCTCTACACAGGTAGAGTGGAAGGATATTTCCACTTCACCTCGGACAGACGCGGAAGGTAACCCTTTGGAAGTAATCCTGGGAGGGAGGTTTGGTGATTCAAATGCTTGCACCTAGAGGACCTCCATTGGATGCCGTGCAACTGACCATCAATACTCTATTAGTTTTTTATGGTCCCTCATCATCCGAGACTTTATTTTGAGAGTATTAGCCTTGTTTTCCTGGTTTTGATTACTTACGGAATTTTTTAGTGGTATGTTGTTTGCTCCTTAGTCGTTAGTGGCCACTAGGTTTTATACTTAGTTTTCTTTTTATATAGCTTTGGAGGACCAACCTCTTCGTAGGTATCGAAGGTTGAAAACCTTCCTCCGCTCATTGTGGAGTCTCCAACGCTACCACGACACTGGACGACGAATTCTTGTGGTTCATACGAACTTACGAGAGAAACTGAGTTACCCGGAGAACCACAAGTCATATTTCAGGATCAACAGGTCTTTGATACTGTTGAGGTTGAGGATTTAACTTCTCGAGAGTTTAGCACTCCTTTTAACCCTCCCTTAACTGGACCCAACAATCCGTTACTCATAATTGTAGATTCTCTAGGCCAACCTGAGTATAGTGCTTATTGGTTTACCCTTGGTTACCACATGGCTACTTCCAGAGATGAAACTGGATTTCCCCAAACTCCTTCTACAACCATGGTTACGAGATCTCTCTCTCATTCTTTCGCAAGAACATCGGTATCCACCTCGTTGCAGGCTACATCTACCTCAACTCCTTCTTTTAGTTTCAATACTAGTACTATAGGGATGTCTAGTTCTCAACCTTCGACAATAGCTACCTCTCTTGGTATTACTGCTGCACCTTTTCAGATCCCTGTCACTTGGATTTCTTTGATACCGTCTACTTCATCTCCTTTCATGCAACAATCCCAGGGCATTCCACAAACTGCTCCTTTCGTTTAAGGTTTCCCTTGGTTTGGAGGGCACATAGCTCCCTCCATGCCCTTTGTAGGTTTGATGCCCACTCTATCCACAACTATAGTAGTCTCGATGCTTGTGCCATCCGTTACATCTACACCTAGTTGTAACCCCTACACAGGTCAGAATGTACATCATTCCAATGTGCATACATCTCATATACCTGTAGGGAGTATCTCTTTTTCACTGTTTAGTGGAGGAGGTAGTAACGCATTTAACCCACATTACGGAGGGGCTAACACCCAGCCACAATGGACACACACTCAAGGGAATAACCCTCTCTCTTTTGGTTGGATCAATTTTAGTAACGCATTTGCCTCATAACTGGTGGCTGGGGGAAACCCAAACCAGCAGTACACGAGTCAGGCTTTAGGTGATTTTGCCTACCAAAAACTTGCTAACCAAGTGCCTTCGGAAAGACCTCGTTTACCTTTTCTAGCAATATTGAATTTGTCAAACCTTTCAAAACTCACTAATGATCCGGTGAGGCATCACCCCGCATGGCCACTGGTACCGACCAAGCTGCCTTCTCACATTTCAAAGTTTGAAGGAAAGACTGGGGAGGATCCCGATGATCATGTGACTACTTTCTATCTCTGGTGCTCTTCTAATTCGTTGAACAATGATTCCATCAAATTGAGGCTCTTTCAGAGAACCTTGATTAGTGTTGTAGCTAAATGGTAAATTGAACTGCCTGCAGCTACTTATGGCACCTTTTGGGATCTAGCTACTATTTTTTTGAACCACTTCCAACTTCCTATCCGGTATGATGCCAGTACATACCTTCTGTCAACCTTTCGACAGAACAAAGCCACTCATTTATCTGACCATATTTAGGAGTGGTGAAGAAGGAAAAGGCTCATTAAAGCTGACATCCCTCCAGATTTCTTATTAGAGTGGTATCTAAAATCACTCCTTCCTTACATTTCTAAGGAAGTGGCAACTTCTAGGGTGTCCTCCAAAGAGGAAGCTATCCTTAGAACCCACTAGCTTGATCTAGTATATGCTTAGTCTGGGATCTTATATGAGATCATTCTTGACACACTAAGGTCTAACACAAATCTAGGTAAACCTAAGCCTGGACCACATGCTGATGGCATCGTGGGTTCAGTAGATTCTGTAGCATTTGATGCTTTAACTAAGAAGGTTCACGCATTATTGGTCAAACAGTATACTGCAGAAGCAACTTCAGTTGCATCCTCCTCTTCGTAAAAGGAATCTGTACAAGAAGAGCAGACAAATCAAAAGGGCCCTTCGCATCCCAACAACAAAAAGAAGGGAAAGAAAGGGGAGGGGAACCACCAAAAGCCCAAAAACACTGAAAATGCCGATGAGGGAAAAAAGAAGAAAGAGAAAGTGAATTTTCCTTGCAAGCTATGCAAAGAAGATCACCTTACCCATCAATGCCCTCTGATGGAAGAAGCCCAGAAGATACTGCGTGAAAAGAAACTAGCTGTCTTAAAAGACCCATTCCCTCACGGGAAACGTTCAGCTTCTGACAACTCTAGTGCTGAGGGCACTCATCATGCCTCACCTGCTGATCAATCGTTTATTAATATGGTTAATTTGGACGCGCTTTTACAAAATCGAGCAAGAAACTACACCCCAGATCCGCAACGAAAGAATGTTCTTGAGTCATCTACCCCTCTCCATATCGAGAGACTGGTGGATTCGTTGTCCAAGATTCTGAAAGGTGTCTTCAAACGGGCTGTGCACAACCCCAACGCATAGGCTGCCCCCAACTACAATGTTGTGGAGGATTTATACCAAACCCCCTCTGCCATGTCCACTTTAGAAGTACTGCAGAGTTGTCCATTACAATGTAGTGCACTTCTCGCAGTGATCAGAAGCCTAGATTCATCCAATATGCTTGCTCGGTTTGATATGACCAACATCAAACCCCAGTTTTCGTACCACGTCGCTCTCCAAATAGAGGTAGTTCATGGTCTGAATACCATTGGACGAGCTGTTCTATATGATGGCACATCTATCTGCGTAATGTCCATTTCTTGTTGGAAGGCTTTGGGCTCACTCGAATTAGCCCCCTCGAACACCTTGCTTACCGCCTTTGATGGAAGATATTTCCGTCCACATGGAGTCTTACCATCATTTGATGTTGAAATTGTGGGTAAGTTAGTGTCTGTAGAGGTTGAAGTTCTAGATGTTCTGTTGGAATACAACTTGTTGTTAGGTAGGAGCTAGACGTATGCAATGCAAGCAATGTCATCAGCCGTTTTTTCGAGTTTTATAGTACCCTCACAAAGGCAAGATCCTCACGGTTGATCAACTTTCGTTTGCTTGGAAAAAAAACCAAACTTCATCGGATTCAACAATTCCGTTGGTTGATCAGTCTCACCCAGCTACTGAGAGTTTAGGAGCATGGCTCTATGGGTCATTAACGGACACTTTTGACCTACCTTCTCCTGTTTATGTTCTTGGTTCTGAGGAGTGTTCTTCGTCTGATATTTTCATGATCTGTCCAAAGACGGATCGATGGATTCTTCCCTCCGAATCAGAACCAGTTGTACCTTTATCTATTGCATAGGTGGCCTACATAGATTCACAACATGCTGCAACAGAACATATCATGACTCCATTGTTCTCTGCCGAGTCAGATATGGACTATGCGCCAACATGGTCAGTAGACTCTATCCACTCTTTTGACTGTCTAGACACTGTTTTTCTCTCTGAAGAGGCTATTTTGGAATCAATGATTAGCCTGGACCATCCTTGGGAACACATGCATCACAGGTCATGTTTTCTTCTTGATCTGGACAAGATAGATAGAGGAGAGTTTTCTATGAGACCCGGTGGTAATGTTGATTTGTCTGCTATCCCTTCTACTTCAAAAGTTGTTTATGGTGAAGGGAATATGGCAAACATATCGAGAACTATTTCGATCAACATTTCCATCAAACTTGGGGTTGTGGAAAACCTTTTCATTGGAGCAGACTGTTCTCCTAAGGAGATCATTTTGTATACCAATCTATTTAAGGAATTATGTGACGTCTTTGCCTGGTCGTACGAGGATATGCCAGGCATCGACCCTGCCATCATAGAGCATGTCATCACAACTTACCCCATCGCTAAGCCTGTGAGATAAACAACAAGGAACCATTCGAGTCTGCACAGACTTTCGGGAACTAAATAAAGCTTGTCTGAAAGACAATTACCCCACACCATTTATAGATCAGATCATCGATGCATGTGCGGGCCATGAAATGTTTTCTTTCATGGATGGGTTTTCAGGATATAACCAGATTCAGATTAATCCTGAAGACCAACACAAGATAGCTTTTATTTGTCCCTGGGGGACCTTTTCTTATAGGAAGATGCCATTTGGCCTAAAAAATGTTGGAACTACCTTTCAGCGTGCAATGAACTTTGCTTTTCATGATATCAAGCACGTAGTCAAACCTTACCTTGATGATCTCCCAACGCGATCTTGCAAGAGACGAGAGCATCCTGATCACCTTAGAATTGTGTTTGAATGGTGCATATATTACAAGATTCGATTGAATCCTAACAAATGTGTATTCTGCGTCAAGTCTGGACGATTACTGGTTTTCATAGTATCCAGTCGTGGCATAATGGTCGATCCATTAAAAGTTGGGGCTATTTTAAATCTTCCTCCTCCTCGAACCCTAAGAAAACTTTAGGGTCTGCAGGGTATGTCTAACTTCTTACGGCGTTTCATCATTAACTATGCCAAAATTACAAAAGGTTTCATGAGACTACTCAAACAAGATACCTACTTTCTGTTGGATGAGGTTGTTCAGATATCATTTGAGGCCTTGAAAAAGGCATTACTTTCAACCCCCTTGTTGAGCCCGCTAGACTATAGAAAGGATTTCCTTCTATATCTAGCTGCATATGTATACAAAATCACCATAGTACTTGTTTAGGAGGATGACAAGCTCCAATAGCATGTCATTTACTATTTTTCGCGTGCCCTAATAGCTCCTGAGGTGAAGTATTCTTACGTGGAGAAGTTGGCTTTAGCTACTATCTATGTTGTTCAAAGGCTACGTCACTATATATTATTGCGAACTACCATAGTGGTTGTGGAGGTCAACCCGTTTCAATATGTTCTCACTCAGCATATCATCGGTGGGAAATTCAATAAATGGATTGTCATCCTGCAAGAATTTGACTTGGTTTTTCAATCCGCTAAGTCAAAGAATCATTGGTTTTCGTTGAACTGATTTCTGAATTTCCTAGTGACATAGTGTGGACATAGTACACCATCAGTAAGAGTCATCATTCCCTGATGAACACATCTTCCTTATCGCGTCTTCTAATCCATGGTATGGGGATATTTTGGTATATCTACAAACTTTGAGGTGTCCCCCTGCTTTTTCTCAAGATGAACGACGGAAACTTAAGAGTCATGCAAAGAACTATCTCATCATTTTTGACACTCTGTATAGACATGGGATAGATTCTATTTTGCGTCATTTTTTGACCTTAAAAGAAGCTGAAACACTATTGAATGATGCTCATAGTGGAGCTTATGGGGGCAATTTTTCTGAGTTGTCAACAACCCAAAAAAATACTGTGTGCTGGTTATTTTTGTCCCACGATCTCAAAGATTGTGTGGAAACTATGAAACGATGTCAATTTTTAACCAAAAAGATGAGAGAACACCAAGATCCTCTCCATCTTGTGATTACAGCAGGCCCTTTCAGCAAGTGGGAGATTAATTTTATGAATTTCAATCCAGTTTCGGCTGGAGTCCATCATGATATCATTGTTGCCATCGACTACTTCACCAAGTGGCCCGAGGCAATGCCTACTGTCAAAGCAGATGGGGAAACAACTACTTATTTTGTATTCAACGAGATCATTGCTAGATTTGGTGTACCTAAAGAGATTGTTACTAACCACAGTCAGCACTTTCAGAACCACATGATGACCGATTTGTACACCTTGTTAGTTTTTCGGTAGGAACATTTATCTTCGTTTTATCCACAGGTGAATGGTCAAGTCAAAGCGGTTAACTAAAATTTGAAGACCATCTTACAAAGAATCGTTAATGCTAGTTGAACCATCTGGCACATCATGTTGTACCCTGCTCTTTGGGAATACCGAGCTAATGTAAGGACTGCCACCGGGTTCTCTCCCTTCCAACTTATTCATGGGATAGAAATAGTCATTCTGGTTGACTACGAGATTCCTTCATTGAAGTTGGTTGTCCAACTACTTCCTGATACTTCATTCTTAGAAGAATGTTTGCTGCACCTAGAACATGTTGATGAGCAGCGCCATGATGTGCTCACAGCAAACGAAGCACATAAGAATCGATTTAAAGGTCAATACGATAAGTCAGTTAAACCTAGGGTTTTTCTCGAAGGATACCTTGTTTTGCTCTATGATCAGGACAAGGAACCCTTAGGAGATAGCAAGTTTAAATCAATGTGGCTCGGTCCTTACATAGTCTCTAAGGTTCTAAAGAAGAGTTCTTACGATTTGATGGACTATGAATATAATAAGTTTCCAGAGCCGAGAAAGGGGCTCTACTTGAAGAAGTACTACGCTTAGGCTTCTGTGCTTTTGCATGTATTATAGTTGTACATTTTGTAGAGTTAGCTTTGTTTGTAGTTACGTTATGTCTTATGTGTCTATTTCTTTGTGTTTCATATGTCGACTGAACAATTTATATGCTTTGCTGATGGTGCTAGCCACCACATCCATTAGTTGGCCGCAGCTGCTTGGGTTATATACTCACCGTTTGGCCAACTGGTTTCTTCGAGAGGGGCTTGCTTGGGTCCCACAATGAATAATGTAGCTGAATACTGTGCAGTCATAGAGTTACTCCATGATGCTCTTTTCCATAGCATTTCACATATGGAGGTAAGACTCGACTCGCAGCTAGTTGTGTTTCAGTTAATGGGTGAATATACAGTTAGAGATCTTGTTTTGCTACGTCAGTTCTTGCGAGTTAGGTTACTTGAGAGACAATTTGATTACATTAGTTACCAGCATATTCCAGAAAAGTTGCTGACTTTTCCTGGGGATTAGGCACAAAAACTAACAACGAAGCAGAATGGTTGGCGATTCATTATTCACTCGAGTTAGCCTCCTCCCTAAACATAGCAAAGTTACAAGTGATTGGAGATTCCAAACATGTAATCCAAAGTATGAAAAATAACACTTTGAAAGGAGAAAAGATCCAAAATATTCGAAAAAGGATTGAAACTCTTCCTCTCCCAATCGATACTCTCTTTTTCCATGTTCTTAGAAGTCTCAACTCAACAGCAGATAGGCTCGCCAATATTGGAGCCACATTGGGAAAAGGCCAGCTACTACAAAACAATGTCTTGGGGTATAAGTTCATTCCCTGAGAACCTAGTCATAGACCTCATCAATCTTGCAAGGAAATCAACTTCGAATTGTTTGGAATGGAGGCTTTCCTCCTGTAGTAGGCATCCGGTCTCACATGCAGGTGCTTCTCAACAAGTGGCACGTTATAAGCCATGTGGCTTCTCACCTAAGCTCAGTGCTCTCACGCTTCAACATTTATTGCTTCAAGGCAGTCATAGGAAGTCCCTTCGCGACATGGAGCAGCCTAATTTCCTTTAGCTCGGCCCTGGATTACAGCAGCTCAGCCTCACCGTATCTGATTTCGATTCTCGACAGTCTGAAGAGGATCCTCGCGATAACAGTTTTCACCACAGCATAATGGACGGGATCAGGCAAGCGATTGCCACTCTCAGCCAGGTTACATCAGAAGTCAAAGTTTATCTAAGCAGGACGTATTCGGCGGTTTGTTCCATTGCAGACCAGAACAAAGAGCAGAACATGGAATTTAAATATATTCATTCTCGTCTCTCCTGTGTTGAGTCCCTATTGGACGACATCGAAAGAAACACCATAGAACTACTGGGGAAGTCGACAGCATTAAGGAAGACCTCTCTGTCTTCATTAGTAAAACTAATTTCAGCCAGGTTCAGGAAGCGCTATCTGTTAACCAGGGAATGATGGAAGATGCCTCTTTCTTGCAACAGAACTACAGATAGACTCTCTCCTCATAAATTTTGGAATTTGCTCTCTGCAGGTTTTTCAAAGAACATCTACTTCTGAATGTTTTTTTGTATTTTGTTATGCAACCAGTTTGTAAGGGTATATCCCAGTAGAATGACTAGAAATTCCAGGAAAATTAGGAGCAAAGAATCTAAGAGACAAATCCCTTGTAAAATCTGCATTTTACTTCTTTTTGAAGCAGATTTATGGCCCAAATTTTGTAATGAATGGTTGTGCACAGCCTTTTATATATATATATAAAATCCCTTGTTTCTGTTAAAAAAAACATATTCCAAGGAACTTAAATGCACTAGCTGATTCATATGCAAATTATGTTTTATATTGGCATCTACATCATACAAATCCATAATAAGCAATTCACGCATAAAGATAATAACACACATGTAAATAAAGCCGATACTGTATATATAAAGCTGTATCAAAAAATATATGAGTTTGAATCATAAGTCTATCACAATGTCGTAATATACAAAAATGGGCTCGATGGCCTTAAAAATATACATATGTATGTCCTTCTCCTATGGAGAAGGAGGGGCCTCATCTACATCTGCCACAGTAGCTCTATAGCAGATGACTAGCCTAGCTACTTTCCTCAGTAGCCGAATCCATGTTGGGGGCACACCCACAACATTCTCCTGCATGTTGAGCAGCATCCGCTCGATCCTCTGTGTCGAAATGTCATGAGGCAACCGACTCATCTTCCCCTCTATGTTCACCAGGATGGCTTCAACTTCTCCTACTATGACTGGTCTCACAAAGGTACGGGGGTGTCCCTTAGGATGCACTGGCCCAACATCTGCATAAGACATTTTTTTCAGTATTTCAAACTCTTTTAAAAATCATATATATAAAATGAAAAAATTAAATAATTTTTCAAAAAACAAACTTACGAATCTCTCCCCAGGCTGCTCCTGGAGGAAGAGCCACCTCAAGATCATTGCAGAAGTCTATGCTTGCATAAGGGAACTGCTCAAGAGCTGGTACCTGTTGGTCCCACCATGCCCAGAAATCATCCTCATGATAGCAGAGGTTGCTCTCACCACCACCCTGGCGTAGGAAGATGTCTCCCCAACGAGACATAATAGGCTCACGAGAATTGAGTGGTGGCAGGGCCATCCCCAGATTCAATGCAGGTACCCTTTCAAAGAAAAAGGTACAAAGTATACTTCCTTACCCAAAGTTCTTCATCCTCCCAGTTTTGCACCCGGAAAGCTGAAGTTTCATGTTTGCCAGTAAGCTGGAACACTAGTCATACACTATCCCTCGCAAGCATTTAGTGCCTATATTCATATAGTTCCTCGAAGCCAAGTGTTGTGTTGCGCTTCCTCCCATCCGGTTCAGGATACTCAAGATGACTTTTAATGGGAAGCTTGCAACAGTGGAAATAAGAACTTGGCTACTGGTCTTTGCAGTACCCTCCATACAGTAGGTATTAATGTAATCTTGCACGCACAAGGAACCCACATTACGAGAGGAACCTTTGAGATTCACTACATATCCCCTTTGGGAGAGACCTGTAATGAAGTAGATGTCATCAATGGTTAATTCCAGGATCTCCCCTTGGAGATTGAACACCAATGCATTGGCATCCCAATACTGAACTAACCTCTCAAGCAATTGGATTTGTGCCCACATGTTGACTGTTAGATAGAATTTTAACAAGCTGCATCTTCTCAATGCATGTAAGGTCAATTGATCGTTCAAAGCATGTCGATCCATCTCCTCATGTTCCCTTTCATGCCATACAAGCACCATCCTACCAAGTAACCATTTAAATGTTGGTCATTTTTTATTTTTTTCCTATGCTTTGCGGTGAGCGCTATTGTTTGAAATAGATAGTAGCGTCCGAAATGCCTCTGTGTTGAAAATGAACTAGAGCACTTTTGTCGAGTGTGCTAGTTTTATTCAAACATAGTAGCGCTTGCACAAAAACGCATTTAAAACCTTGCTAAAAAATAAATTTGAC
Organism: Larix kaempferi; assembly: GCA_027924585.1. NCBI lineage: Eukaryota > Viridiplantae > Streptophyta > Pinopsida > Pinales > Pinaceae > Larix > Larix kaempferi. Next base: position 17,491,186 of record BSBM01000061.1, read on the forward strand.
CACCAAAATTAATAAAATTTGCATAAAAATGAAGGCATAGGATGAGACAACTTACTTGGTGAAAGCAAAAGTTTGTTTGGTAGCCCGATTTGGTCGCAAAGAACGGAAGACTTTTGAGGTTTGAACTCCATTATTTTCCCTAAAACTTGAAATGGTGAAATTGTTTTTTAAATTGGAACTATTTATAAAATTTAGTTTTAAATTTTTACCCACTTTGCTAAATGTGGTATAGTTTTAATTTGTTTTTAATATTTCATTTAATTCATTAACATCTTTTTTAATTTTTGGTGAACTAGGTGAAGTACATATTACAATTTTCACTATATATTTTTTTCCAAAGGTATGTCGACCTCAGTGACATGTCAGATTAGGTATGTGTTGCCCCGTATTTCATGTCATCAAGTAAATTTCTTTTGGAGTTTGCAATATATTACTAATTTGGCTGTCTAGAATTTTGTCATCTGGCGGGTCATGAACTTATGATCCTTGAAGTTGTTTTTTAAAGTCTTTTTAAGCTCTTGTTTGACTTTTAAAAAACAAACAAGATTGCTGAGCATACTTGTTAACTTCGGACTCATTAAAATGAATTTAAGGAACATCCGCTTAAGTATAAGTTTAACCCTTTTCCAAAATTTTGCGGATTACTTACGAAAAAGGAATACTCTAGTCATCCATGGCTAGAAGAGTTCTCTCATTGTTTTACATTTTTTCGGTGTGAGGAGACTTATTATGAAAAGGGACCTTTTGGAGTCTTCTTTAGGGTTTTCAAACTCTCGAAACATGAAAATACCAAGCGAGCATTCACCTACTTGGGATCGATGTGAAATACACAAGAGGGTATATAGATGATTGTTTATGTTTTTCAGACTCTATAAATAGGAAAACACCGGTGAGCACATACCAACCTAGGCTCGATAATAAAATCCACTTGTAGGTATATGGAGTTATTGTTTAAGTTTTTCAGACCCCTTAAAATTGAAAACATCGCCAAGCAAGAACAGATCTCGACTCGATATTAAAATCCAGAGATTAGTATTATAGTGTATTCATCTATCTCTTCTCCAAACTTTGTACAAAATGAAGAAGGTCCGGAATATTCCTCCCATGGGCTCATTAAACTTTTTACATGGTTGGGATTATTGAGTTTGATTTCTTGGACTCATTAAAACAACAAGAAGGATATTCTTTTGACAAAAATAATGAGGGAAGAGAATGGTATATCACATCTTTTGAGTTTCGAAGGCAGCTAAGTCAGTCATATACTTGAACACAACACTTTTTTGAGTCCATCATTCAGTTGGGTTTTAGTTTTTGACCTTAGGGTGAACCCGATCTCATATTTTTACTCCTTTGGTTGCTTATCCTTCCAATCATATGGAGATTCTGCTAATGTCTCCTACATTGCAGGCTTATATCACTTTCCCCTCATGGTAAAATCTTCCTAAGTCACTTTGTGTCGTGCTCACTGTTCAAGGATACAGCCTGTGTCGGCCATTCTGCAGTTACCTTGACTTCATGTGTTAGCCATCCTGGTGTTAGTTTGTTTCATCTTGTTCCAAATCATCTCAAACCTTTGAGTGTTCCTCGTGTTGAATGATGGAGGATGCATTAAGGCCTTCCTTCCAATGGAATTCTTCCCATCAACTTAAACTCATTATGCTATGGGAATGAATTTTAGAGTTTTGGTTAGTACCTTGGGGATTGCAATCATCAGTGGTAGTTTCCCTTGTTGTTAGATAGTGGGAATACATCAATGTCTCTTAGTTGACAGGTTCCTCAGATGTTCGAGTTCAAGTCCATTTATTCACACTTGTTGGAATGTACTAGGTACCTTGGGCCCCATTATCATTATCGATGGAAGCCCTCACATTTGTTAATGGTATACATCAATGACCGATAATCAAACGATACCTCCCATGTTCGACTCCAGCTCATTTATTGACATGGTTAGTGTTTGTACCTTGGGTTGTTTGGATGAAGACTCTAGGATTTTGATAGCATCACCCTATTTATGTTATCACCCAAGCTGCGCAAGACTGAGTCTCACTTATTTTTGGCTCTTCATGATACATAGATCCAGCTTGTTGTTATGGCTATGATCTCTCATCTTTGACATGGATACACACTTTTATTTCAGTGGCCATGCTATATATACATCTACCAGTTATGTATTGGAGATCATGTTGTATCATACCGAACATCTATATGATGTCAAGATTGTAATTGCTCGCTGAACTTGATTGTTGTTTTCAGGTACTTTTGTGACTTGGTTCTGTGGTTTCTTGCTCCTCCTTTGACTTGGAATTACAATGTATTTCAGCTATTGTTTCCCTCTAACCTCACACATTACAGGGCATCTGTTATAGGTCAAATATGCACTTCTCCGTCCGTGATCACATTGCCCTCTCGATCACACAAAAGGACACTATGGATGGAAGAGCTAGGTTGACCTTGGATGAGTTATTGCTGAGATCACACATCTTCAGCTCAAAAACATATTTTTTTCTACAGTATTCACTATGTGTACACTATTATTTCCACTAACACCTAGCGTTCTAAACGCTGGTTCTTCTGAAGAGAACCTGCACACTTACCTCAAAAGATATGTACGCTAGTTGTAAAGAACAAGAGTTGCATACTGTGCACTGGTTTACTTGTATGATACCTACGCACATGTTAATATGAATGGAAAAAATATATTAAGATTACAAATTGGGATTAGTTGAGGTTGGTTCTATAAGTCCCCCCAACCTCCCAATTCAACTACCTCTCGAATCCAACTTCCAACCTTATGCCATAAATACAAGGGGAAGACATGGGAGAGGGGACCAAGGAATGATAAGCTACTGTTACACTAGAGGAATTCTTAAGTCGTTGTGAGGAGCAGGAGCCCAGGACTCTATTGTAGAAGTGTCTGGACAGATAAGGTATATCTGTACTTATCTACATTTCATTGACAATAAAAGGTTGAAATACCCTTCCCGTCCCAATGAAATGTCTCTTTTGTTGATATCTTATTGTAATTAATGTTAAATTGCTTTTAATTTCATTATATTTATTACAGTTAAGGTACGATGAGGAAGGTTAACTTGTTTTGCAAGTTCATCTCTGTGAAAGATTGGGCGAAAGCTAGGACCAGCCATCGTTAAAAAGGTACAACTTTCAGAAACCTAATCTCTTTCCATTCATAGTAATTAATGCAAAACATGAATGTATTTACCTGTCACCCCATGTAATTTGGTAGTGTCATCTCCCTCACTATAAAGTATTATCCTGCACAACACTCCTCTACTACGAGGACAGACACGTGGGGAAATATTCTTCCACCTCTTTGTATTCGAGATAAATAGTTGGTAATTTGTTGATCGGGAACAGATTCTACTTTAGAATTCATTGATGTTGTGTTATCTAAATACTTATTGGACTGCCCCGAATGTTTGAAAACATGGAGTAATCTGGAATCCATATTGTACTCTGTAATCGCCATTGATTGTTTTTTGGTGCCGATGTTGGTTTTCGTGTTGCTTCTCCTGTTTTTGCTTCCTATTAACTAACTATGTGTTTGCCTGCTACTCGACGCCATTTTATTCTTCTTCTTTTTTTCTCTGGTCCTCCTGGAGTATTTCCCCATTGCAGTTTTGAAACTATCAATGTTGATAAATGCCAGAGATCACTCTACGAGAATCTCTTGACTCCTTTGGGAATGATGGCTCAACCCATGCCTGTGTTGTCATAGCCCCGCCTCACGCCCAAGGTTACCTTGGCCAGATGAGGTGTGCAACACTGCCTGGAGACGGCCCGAGGGTGTGGCCAGCTCAGGTGTCTTCCAACAAACTACACTTAAACCATGTGGAAGTAATGTTTTACACTTATCTCTGCCACTCGTTTACTTATTAACACATTATCATAGTTTTCAACACTTATCAAAATTACAAGCATGCACATTTGAACAAGTAAACATAAAAGACAAGAGAGTGGGTGGGGAATCCCAACAAACTAACCCCTATAATATTTATACAATCAGAGTACACAATTTACATGAACGGAGTTTCCAAACTAGCAAAGCTCCTGCATGGGCACAAAAAGCCTAGCGTGTTGCAGATTACAAAGAAAATCCAAAAACCCAAAAAACTGAATGGTCTCCTTGTTGGTGTGAGTCTGTGTGATATTCCTACATTCCTGCGGATGCCCTGGGTCATTTTGTCTTTCAAATTCCTTCTTTTCTTGCAGTTTTCTCAGACCCTAGTCTTCTTGGCCAAAGTGTCCACTTGGAAACTTCTTCCTTGTTCTCTTATTCATTTTTCCTTAGCGTTTATATAGAAGATCACTTGGGTGGACACAACCCAAGAGTGGGTCGTGCCCTTGCTTAACACCCACTCCAAAGTGCCCCTTCGCTGACATGTAGAGCTGCCAAACATGTGCTTGTACTAAGTCGACGCCCATCAACCATGCTAGTCTTGCCGAAGGCCTTACCGAATGGTCCATCTACCAAATGTCGTGGGTCCTTATGACTCATCATTTTTGTTGTTGCAACCATCCGTCATGGGTCCGTGGTACTACTTCCATGGATTAAGTGGGTGTTTGGACCATTCTCTCCCATATCCCAACGCTAAGTACAACGAATGGTCCACTTGGGCGCGTGGTTCTCCTAGAGACGCATCCCACACTTCTTTCCGAACTATGCCACACTTACACTTGTTCGGGATTTCCATGCGCCTAAGTGGTTAAGTGTGGGATTTCGTTGTGAAGCACACCCATACTCGGTCTGCATGCCCACTTGTCGTTCCGGTCATTTGGGAAAGGCGTTGCATTTTCGATGCCGCTAAGTTCAATGTTTGTCACGACTTTCCCTTTTGGGCGCCCAAGCGAGCCTCTTGGGAAAGAGAGCGAGGCTCCTATGGGCGTGAAGGTGATGCGTTTCCCCAAGGTCGTAACACCCTCCTCCACTCAAAGTTGTTGTCGTACCGGAAACGTCTCCGACAACCACTGTCTTGGAAACTTCTTGAACTGTTGCTGCTACAATCACCTCTGCAATGTTGCCCCTTGGTTGATTTGCAACTGTCGTCACAACCATTTGGGATTCTGAAGAAGCCCTTGCAATCTGCACTCCTCCTCACTTACTCTGCAACCGATACTTCATGCGTTCCATCCCTCTTCCATTCATTGTGCACATTAAGAGAAGACTAGTTGTGTAGCTAGTCCAACCAAGGCGTCTAACTCATTAGACAGACTTATTCATTCCAAAACACCATCTTTCATCTGTCTGTTTCAACGTTCTCAAGCCAACAGCAATTTTTTTCAACATGTTCGCAACACCCCATCCCTTGATTTGTTGCTTGTTTCATCTTCCTTGGTTATTTTTCGTTTTAGGCTATCTTGCAAAGGTGCCTATGGTCTTACCACCTGCGTCACGGGTAGTGAGACAACATGTTGTTGTTTTTATACTTGGCAAATTAGATTGGGGTGCAAATGGCCACCACCTCCATGTCCTAAAAAAATTTCTTGCACAAGTATCTTAGCACAATGTTTATCTCTACATCACTGCAACCCAACTCTCCCAATCGAGTCAATGATAGTTCAGATTCAACAATGCCGAACATCAATGTTCTCACATATGTTGCATTTATACAACAGTCTTGTGAACCTGTCGAAGACAGCATCTCAACCTTTGTTTGTTGCTACCTTTTCTTGGCTCTCCTCTTAGCATCTTGTTGATGCCTCGGATATCGTAGCATCAATCAGAAAGGGATTCTCCCCGAGAGATGATCCCAATTATATTATCTCCCGTTTGGTATAGGGAACCCGCCCGGTTAGCGGTTCCGGCAACCGTGGGTTTGGAGTTTAATTCTGATTGTATCGGTCATGGCCCGATCCACCTTTCTTTTGGATTTAAACTGTTGATGCCTCGGATATCGTAGCATCAATCAGAAAGGGATTCTCCCCGAGAGATGATCCCAATTAGATTATCTCCCGTTTGGTATAGGGAACCCGTCCGGTTAGTGGTTCTGGCAACCGTGGGTTTGGAGTTTAATTCCGATTCTATCGGTCATGGCCCGATCCACCTTTCTTTTGGATTTTATGTTTTAATGAGATGCAAGTGCCTAAGTTATATCTGATCTAAATGCAGAACTAAAGAAATCTAAATCTAAAAAAAACTGGACTAAATCTACCTATCCCTGCAGGGAACACATTTACAGGATGAGCAATGAGCTGTAACGGATATCATAAAGAAAGGACAGGTAGCCATCGATTCTCACAGGTAAAGCTACAGCAAGATAAAATATCTTTAGAAGATAGCTTCTGATTCAATATAAAACGCATCTACTGCTCATGAAACAGAGAAGCAAAAAATTATTTAATCTAAATGGAAAGAATACAGAAACAGAGCTAAATATAAACAAACTGAAATAACTCTAAAGATCCCTGCAGGGAGCACAATTAAAGGCATGAACAACGAGCCATAGGATCCATCTTGAAGAAAGAACAGTTAGCCATTTAATCTAAAAGAGAACTCTACAGCAAAATAAGATATCAGCAGATAGCTCCTAATTTAATCTGAAACACATTCACTATTCATGAAATGGAGAAAATCGCTTGCATAGGAAGGAGCAAACATCATTAATACAAAGAAATAATTCAGATAGTAGGAATGATCTCACATTATAGTACGGAAGTCATTAGAGTAGTCCAACATACATCCATCCATCATTCTTATGCAAAACGTCCATCTCCCTGGCTTTTATTAGAAAATTCTGTTTTCAAAGAACCGATACAAGGTAGCTCGTACAGGCTTTCAAAATTTCATTCCCTGCCAAAAGTCCTTCTCTATTCTTCCTAGCTCCTATTTATAATTACAAAACTGCCCTTTGGGATGCCACCTAGCATCTTCCACTTGTCATCTACAGAATTTTCTCTCCTATAATAGATAAAATTGTGATTCTTTTCTTTTACAAAATATTTAACAAAAAGAATGGACAACTGTCCCATAGCTAACGCTCTATACATTTGAAAGTTTAACAAAATGCATATAGCAGAAATAATGTTCTAATATCGTGCTGTCATTCTTGTGCGTGAGCTTCAGCTGGGAGAGGATCACCCAAGTCAATTGATGCTGCTGATGCTGCCTGGGAGGAGACACTCGAACCAATTGTTGCTGCTGCTTTTACTTGGGAAGAAGGGATTGAGCTGGCTAGACTTTCTGCCACTGCTGGGGAAGAGGGAATCAAGCCCACTGCTGTTGCTGGGATGGCTGCTGGGAGAGAAGATTCTGGGTCTGCTGATGCTCCTGCTACTGCTGCAGCTTTCTTTTCCTCTTCCGCTATGTAGTTATACCACACACCTGTGTCCCTTATGACTATGTTTGCTGCAGCAAGAAACAAGATTTTTCTGAGAAGTTCACATTCTTCCGAGCTCTGCTCCAATGCTTTGAACTTCTGCTACTCGCAGCTTGATGCACTTCTTTTAGTAGATGGTTGTGGAATGATGACAATCCAATATACTGTTGGAGGTCATCAATAGCCAGGACATCAATCCTCTTCACATACTCCGTTTGAACGCCTAGTTCTTCCTTTAGTTGAGACAAACGTTGCTCCTTTTCCGGAAAGTCCTCCAGGGTCTGAGGGAAGCTCAATGTGCATTTGTCATGAACCCCTTGGAGCTTTTGGTACATACTATTAATTTTATCTATTGTTCTTTGCACACTGATTATCAGCTTACTGGCACAGTTCCTGCCAAACTCCAGTAGGGCTATGTCCTCATTAAAACCGTCCACAGATTTAAAGGAAGGTGCATGGGGAAACCCCCTTTCCCTACTCTCCATGCCATTTGACTTATGATATTTTCCTTGACACGGGTATTCTTAGCTTTGAGCCTATGAGCCTCTGCATTAATTTCTTTTACCTGACTACCATGGCCTTGAGCTTGCAAACCTCAATAGTGATTAGCTTCCGAGTGTCATGCATTTGCTTCAGGATGCTGTAGGACAGCTCATGGAAGGGAGACATGTCCCTCGTTCTGCTCTCAGCTTGCTCTAACCACTCAGCTAATGCCCGCTTGTCTGCTTCTAGCTGAGATGCCTTTTCTTCCGCTCCATTCTTCTCTGCTTCCACAATCATCATTTGGAGTGTTAGCTGGTCCTTTTCCTCCTCCAGCTGGCTATACTTGTTTGACAGCTCCTTATGCTCGGCGTACAAGCAATTATACTTGTTCACTACCAGATCCCTTTGGGCTTGCTCATTAGCCACAGTTTGTTGTAGCGAACGAGCTATCTTCTTTGTCAAAACATTTTCTCTAACTATCACACCCACATTGTCCAGCGATGCTTTTGCTATTTCTACAACTGCGGATGCCATAGGCAAAGGGATCCTGATCTGTATTCTTCATTACAGTGACCTCTCGGTGGGTAACGATGTCTTCATGGAAGGGACTTTTGATCCTCTCTTCTGATTTGAGGACCATTGCTTTCCTTTTCTTGTTATAGACAAACTCATTCCACCTGGACACCGTATGTTTTCCCGATGGCGTGTACGGGACAATTGGTCGGTTCATGATGTCTATGTATTCTTCAGCAGGTGGGGTCCGAACTTCCTGAACTGGATCTATGCCCTTATTTTGGGTACCAGAGCCACCTGCTTGAGATGTGTCTATTTCCATGTCTTAGACACCGGACCCACTCGCTTGAGCATCTTCCCTTGCTTTCAGCTATTCTTCCGATTTCCGTAGCCTTTCATCCTCAGCCTCTTTCTGCTGCTAGGCATCCCCAGCTTCTTGCTGCATTCTTGCCACTTCAGCTTCCTGCTGCTTTCTTTCCGCTTCAGCTTCCTGCTTCCACCTGGCTTCCTCCACCTCCTGCTGCAATATGGCTTCTTCAGCTTCCTGAAGTAACCTTGCTTCTTCTCTTAATCTGAGCTCTTCCTGGATCAGGCATCCTCAACTTCTTTCTCCTGCTGCTGGTTGGTCTTCTGGACCTTGGCTGAGCTAGAGCTTGCTCCAGTGCCTTGGCGACAGACCCGTAGCTCAGTCATGTTGCCGATGCCCCCTGAATGTTTCTTCCTCAGCATCAAGGTAGTGAGAGTACTCGAAGTGGGCATAAATCTCCTTACAGTGTTCAACGACTTTTCCCCTCCTGTCATTCCTGTGGAAAATTACCTCACCGAAGTGGAAGGCTTTCAGCTCTTGCAAAAATTCTTTGGCTGAGGCAACCCTCGAGAACTTGTAAGCACCTATGCAGAAAGGTAGAGGGGGAAAGGAATCCTTATGCTGTTTGTGGAGCATTGCCCCAATTCCATCCAGGAAGATTTGTCTTACTGCTTCCTTAAGGACTACATAATCTGTGGCATACTGCGGCAAAATGTATGGGGGCTTAGTTCCTCCAAACATTCTGAGGTAGGCGCCTTGCTCCGAAAAGTAAAAATCCCCGTAATTCTCAAGGACTTCCAAAGCATTCTCTGACAGGCAGTTGGGCTCCTCCTTGAATATCTTCTCATACAGGGGCATGATGAACCCCTCACAGATGAGTTTGTAACTAGGCTTGTAATTCTGAGCCCACAACATCCTGAAAGCAATATAGACTGGGGTAGTGGCCTTATCCCATGTGCAGCCCAATTTGGGGAAGTCATCTTGGCCAAAATACAATCAATCAGATATGAGGACATGAAAAATTCAGCCTTCTTCAAGGCTAGTCCTTCTTTAGCAGCAACTATCATCGAGGCCAAACTATCTGACAGGAGAGTGGCCCAGTCAAACACAGTTCCCTTAAATGCCACGAAGTGGATAATAGGGACCCACTGAATCTTTATACATTGTGCCATTGGGCATGCCGAAGATTCTGCACAGGCATCAAAGCGATCAATCTAAAAGGAGGTCTCAGATTCTGTACATCATATTCATCATTTAGTTCTTTCTCAAATGTTTGCCTGCCATTAGTAGCTTCTTGGCCATCTCGACATTGTTCATCTGGCTCAGCCATTCATCAGTCAGAGATTGTTGGACCCTGGGGAAATTTGTAGGCTGCCGCAAGATACGCGAGTTGAAATGAGGCAATAGCCACTTTCCCGCTGTCATTTATCACTCTCCCCTTTAGCATCGGCATGTTGGAGTATCCATCTGATCACTTCAGCACAGGGGAACAGCTCAGGGCGGGTAGCGGCTCTAGTTATGCCTAAGACTCTGATATTGAGATAAATCGGCCCCTTCTTGTTAGCAACATATCCGGGATCTCTTGGTCCTGGATCAATCCTGTAGATGTCACCCCATCTGATTTCAGGAGGGACACAACGGTGGTGCACCTAGTATCCTGGAGTGAGGTTTCAGTTTTAAGTGGCGCAGGCTTCTTTTCTGTCATTTTAACCTTCTTCTTACCGGCTTTCGACATTTTGACTTATCCCTGATAGCACCCATATACAAGTCATTATGAAATTGAGCAACATATTGTGAGATTTTAACAAAAGCATCACCCATTTAACCAGGCCAATGATATATATGAATAAAACTGTGAAAGTGTATGCTGGGAGCAAATACACTGTTCCAAATAAGAAATATAGATTAAATCATCTTAATTCTTTAAAGGGACATGGTTCGGAATGCTCCCGAGAGGGTAGGTGTGTTGCGGGAGCCACTTGCTCTCGGCCCGGCTGCCAGGGGAAAAGGGTGACCTTCGTCATGGTGCTTTTAATGATTAGTGGCGGGCGAGTCTGAGGTCGAAACAAATTTAAAACTAGACCAGGGATGACCCTCCGTGTTGACACACAGGCGAGAGGTTTTAGCCCAGATGCTATTGTTATTTATAATATTTGATGGGGCATCTACGGCTGGTTTGATCAAGGGCGATGGCGCCTGTCTCAAGTTTTGAAATGGGTAGAGGTCACGCTGGGACTGAGGTTTATGAAAAAACCCGGGGGCTACGTTTTAGCTTTCTGCTGGGACATGAAAAGGTCCACGGGGCCTTAGGAGGAACTTGGGAAAACAATAAATCCGTCCATCCAAATTATCATTTTTCTTAGTCAAGATACCAACGACAGGAAATACGAATTTAGACCGCATTCGACGGGCAAAAACAGCCCATGACGGTCATTTTTCCCGTCGACATTCAACCCATGCCTATCATTTTTAAAATAAAGATAACCAATAGCAATATGACGCATAGAAGGGACAAATTTAAAGGTTAAGATCCTACCTGACACCGACGAGAATAGCTGAATGAGGTGGCCGCGAACGTGGTCGCGCAAGATGAGCTGGAGCGATTTGCGCGGCGGTCCAACAGTTGTTTAATCGACACAAGTTAGCAATGGGGTCAGTTCAAACCCCCACTGTTTATTTAAATAAGTGGGGCACATGTGGGGCTTCAATTCAGTGGGTGGTGCATTAAACTCGCGGTTTAATATTAGCGCGTCGGCGTCACGTCAAGAAATTTCGTTCTGCGTGCGACTGCCATTCGCGGGATCGAACTTGCGAATTCCTTCCGCTATTGCGGGAAGACATGGTGAAAGCTTCTGCCGTTTCGGGGAACCAAGGTGATTGGCCCCGCAAAAGGCCTCTGCGACGCGGAAGAGAAAACGTTCCGCAAAGCTCAACTCGTTTGGGAGGATACCGCGGAAGCTTCCGCTGTTTCGGGAGAGGTTGGGCAATTGCTCCCGCAAAAGGCTTCCGCGGCGCGGAAGAGAAATCGTTCTGCAAAGCTCAAATGTTTCGGAAGCTTCTGCTATTGCGGGAGGGAAAGGCAAAACTTTTCCGCAAAATGATTGTGAACGTTAAACTTTTGAAAAAGGTTCCCGCGGTAGCAGAGAGAAAAAATAAAAAGGCACCGGCGTTTCGGAAGGTTTCAGTGAATGCATCCGCACAAGGCTTCCCGAAACTTCAAAAATTTTCTAAGTATCGGCCGAGCCTCGAGAGAATTGTGGGAAGCTTTTGTCCCTATCCTCGGCTGCTTCGAAAGGGATCGTTGAATGCCTCCGCTGTTGCGGGAGGCTTCTTCGAAAGGTTCTGCAAATGCCTGATGTTTCGGCGTTTCGGCGAGTTAATGAGAATGCTTTCGTGACTGCGGAAGGAAAAGCCAACTTGTTCCGCAAATTTCACACGAAATTTCTGAGTTCTTGCGGAGTTACGGAAAGTTTTAGCGAATGGTGCCCGCTGTTTCGGAAGAAATCGGTGAAAGGCACCCGGTGCTTCGGAAGGAAAACTTGAAATCTTCTGCAACTTTTTTCGCCAGGGTTGCGGAAAGGAAACACGAAGGTTTCCACGAAGGCTCGGGAAGAATATAGCTGATGCTTCCGCAACCTCAAGACTTAAAGATTTCGAAAAAGTCTAAGTTACTTGGCGGTTTCGGGCGGCTCTGTTAAATCCTTCCGCCGTTTCGGGATACATTCGTGAATTGTTTCCGCAAAGGTTTTGAGCGTTTTGGCAAATGCGGAAAGAGAACTCGAATGGTGCCGCGAAAGTTGAGGGGAGACTTAATGATTTTTTCAAGGAAGTCCTCCGGCAGCTTTCGGGAGAGTAAGGCGAATCTTTTTGCAGTTTCGGGAGGAAAAGTCCAATGGCTTCCGCAATCTTTCCAACAAAATTTTCTAAGTCTTCTTTCAGGATTTTTAAACAAAAAGCTTCTGCCACTGCGGGGCTTTATCAAAGCGTTCTGTGACCCTTTTCAGGGAGACTTCACGAAAACCCTCTGCTTAAGAAACAAGACTTTCTGGCAGACTTGGAGTGGTTCATGGCAAAATTTTATGTTTGAAGAACAAAGCTAACAGCTGAGAATGACCTTTTGAGGTAGCCTTTCTAAAAAATTTAAAGGAGGGGCCCCAATATGTAACAAATTTTGGGGGGGTGTTACTGCAACAACAATGGCGAGTCGCTGGCGAAGACAGATCTCTGAAAAAATTCATCTTCAAGGTCCGAAACCTCATCAAAGACATCCAACTTGGCTGCACTACTCAACTGAGCAGTTTAAATTCATGTGAGGGGAAGAAGGCACTTTACCTACCAGCCATTAGGGAAAGGGGAGCTTTGACCAAGACATCTTCGCCACTCTCAAAGGGCCAATATATGGGATTCATTTTAGGAGGGTCATCTTTCAGATGGTCACTACTGCCGGACTCCACAGTATTTGCAACACTTTCTCATGGACATTATTGCTCTTGTTCCTCATTCCCATGCTGCTTGCATCCTTTTGGATGTTTGTACTTTGGACAGCTTAGCTGTTTGAGCCTTCCAGAGATATTTTCTTTTGGACATGATCTTTGATTTAGGCTCCTCAATCCATAATGTCCTTTTGTGTGAGTTAGAAATTTTATTGATTTGATCAAGCCTCACGGACGGAGAGGAGCCCATTTTGAGCTAAGCCTTTTGGACAACCTTCTTGATTTTACATGTCTTTTGCTTTTGTCTCAACCATGCTTTAATTGAGGCGAGAATCTCTGGAAACCAGACTCTTGAGTACATGCCATTTTGGCTATTAGATTTGCAGCATGGAGTCATTTCAATACCCTATGTCTTCGAGGTGTGCTACTTTCGGTGGGTCCAAATTTAATAACCTTCTTGAGATGCCTTTAACGTGTGAGAGTGGGTGGAGCCCAACGATAGTAGTGGAGATGGTCATAGGTCTATGCTATTTTGAACAGGATTAGCGTGGCTAGCAGAGTAGGCTTCCTTCCTTATGAATATTTCAGCGAGAGGACAACAGACAAAATTCATTTGAGCATAGTTTCGGACTCATGGGTTGCGAGTTTTCTTTGAGAGACTTATCCTCAATGGGGAACTAAACCAAAAGGGCATCCAGAAAACAAAACTTGTCACAAAAGTTCAAATAACAATGAAATATACAAAATGGCCGAAAATAAAGCAAACAAAGGCTAAAGCAAAATAAAAGGAACTTCTATTTATGTATAGAAAGCCTCAGCGAGACTATGCGAAGTATTGTTTCAGAGCGAGGCCATTGAGAGGAAGGGTTACTTCTTCTCCCTCGAGATTTGTCAATTTGTAAGTGGATGGGCCTAATTTTTTCGAAATTTGGTACGGACCTACCCATAGATGTTGGAATTTCGTATGCATTCCTTTGCCTTCATGATTATGGTCCCATTTCAGGACTAAGTCCCCAACTTCAAAGCTTCTCTTGCTAGACTTCCTCTTATCGAACCATCTTTTAACTATGTCTTGATGTTGATGAAATCGGTCTTTAGCCTTTCGTCAGGCTTTTTCAAGTTGAAGCAGGATATTGATCCTAGATTGTAAGGCTTGGCTACCAGAACCCCGAGAGGCTTGGGATAATTGTAAGGATGGGAGTAAGATGTTTGGGGGAAGGATGGCTTCCTTGCCATATACAAGAGTGAAAGGGGAAACACCTAAAGCGTTCTTTGGGGTCACCCTATCTGCCCATAAGGCGTTTGGGAGAGCTATATGCCAACTTCTCTGGTTTTCTATCACAGTCTTCTTAAGAATTCGAATCAGATTCTTGTTTGAGGATTCAGCTAATCCGTTCCCCTGAGGATAATAATTGGTTGAATAATGCAACTTAATTCCCCATTCATAAACAAATTCATTTATCTTGCAAGACGAAAAATAAGTAGCATTATCAAAAACAAGGGAAATTGGAACCCCAAACCTGGTTATGATGTTCTCCTTTAAGAAGCTGATGACTGCATCTTCGTTGACCTTGCGCAAAGGGATAGCCTCCGTCCACCTATTGAAGTAGTCGGTAACTGTCAGGATGTATCGATGCTGCAACGACGAATTTGGATTTATTTCTCCGATAACATCTATATCCCATTGCTCAAAAGGCTCAGAGATGATGACCAGCTGCAATGGTCCTGCTGCCTTGGGTAACTTTCCAGCACTTCTCTGGCATACATCAAAGTTTCGTGTATATGTGTGGGCATCTCGGAACAAAGTTGGCCAATAATAACCAGCTCTCAGTATCTTGTGTGCTGTCGTCTCTCCTGAATAATGTCCACCTGCGGGGCCATCATGCAATTCTTTGACCACTTTGTTTGCATCTTCCTTTTCCAAACATCTAAGGAGAACTCCATCATAATTCTTTCTGAATAGTATCCCATCAATGATTTGATAAGGAGTTAATTTCAAATGGAGTGCCCTTCTTTGCTTGGAGTTCCAATGATCAGGTAGATATCCCTGCTGCAAATAGTGCACCAGATCCCTATACCATGACTGGGGATTTGTGAAGATATGACACACTTCAACCGAATTTAACTCAGCTTCATTTTTCCAATGTTGCTCTTCATCAGTCGAGTTTCCCGCAAGTAACTTACACAGGCCTTTCCCTTTGATGATCGTGGCTGGTTTAAATTCCAAATCATATTCATGCAGAGCTGTGACCTAGTTCCCTCTCCTTTCTCCCAATTCCTTTTGAACGAAAAGGGATCTAACAACTAGGTGGGGAACTATGACTTTAGTTCTGTTCTTCAGAATGTATGGCCTAAACTGCTTGACTGCTTTGAAGACCGCATATGCATGCTTGTCAACCACGGGATAATTCAGCTCAGCTCCCTGCAGACCAGTGCTCATAAACGAAATTGGGTATTCATCCCCCAACTCCACCTTTTGCGTGAGTACAGCTGCGAGAGAGTCGTCCGAAGCGAAGGTATACAAGATGAAATCTTTATCAAAATCTGGGCTCCTCAAGGAAGGAGCATTAGCTATGGCTGCCTTGATATCTCTAAATGCGTCCTTCTCCAGATATGTCCACTTGAATTGCATGCTTTGTTTAACCATCTATTGCAATGGCTTAACAATTTGTGCGAAATCCAGAACAAATCTGTGGACAAAATTGATGGTGCCCATGAAAGACTGCATAGATTTCTTGTTGTAAGGCATTGGAATCTTATTAATGGCTTGCACCCTTTCTTGATCAATTGACACTCCCCCTTTGGAGATGATATGACCCAAGAGCTTACCTTCTGGAACAACAAATACGCTCTTCTTGGGATTCAAGGAAATACCATATTTCCGGCAGCGATCAAAAATATGCTTTAGATGCACGACATGATCTTCCCTTTTCTTCGAAAAGACTATCACATCATCCAGGTATACAACCAAGCATTGTCCACCCAATCCTCGGAAGGCAATATCCATCGCCCTTTGGAATGTAGCTCCTGCATTTATCAGACCAAATGGCATTCTTCTGTAGGCGAAAGTTCCCGAGCATAGTTCATTTTTTGTTGCAAGCTTGTTAAAAAATGAAGCAGATACCATGAGAATTCTTCTAACCTTTCTTCAAGCTCGTTAAAAACAGTAAGAAGTGTCGAGCTTGTGTCCTACACTCCATAAGGATTCAAAGGAACATTGTCGTAGTTGCGATGTTTTCCATAGGACACGGAAACCATCTCGTAGAGATGAGATGCCATTGAGGCCACAGTTGATGTAAATATTGTTATTTAGTCATGGTGAGGAGCTCAAGGCCAAGGCCGCGCCATTGATTTATCATTCTATGTATCAGCAATTAGAATAGATGCATAGAGTTCTTGTGCTAGCTGTGCACAATGTAAAATCAGACATCATGTAAATATGCAATTTTAATGAAAAACCCACAACCTATCTTACAACTATCTCGGAGTCACCAAAGACCTTCAGGTACTTAACATTTAAGCCAATGGCCTTCTTTAATCCATGTACCAAAGCTTCATATTCAACGGTGTTATTAGTACAATCGAATTCTAATCTACAAGACAAGAAATACTTGTTTCTTTTTGGATCCATTAGAACACAGCCGGCTCCGGATCCTTCCAGAGTTTTAGAACCATCAAAGTATAATGTCCAAAAAGTATCTTTAGATTCAACTAAGTTAGTTTCTTTTTGGAATGCATTAATATGGTAAATGATGTAAATATTGTTATTTAGTCATGGTGAGGAGCTCAAGGCCAAGGCCCCACCATTGATTTATCATTCTATGTATCAGCAAGGCCCCGCCACAACCTGTCTTACAACTATCTCGGAATCACCAAAGACCTTCAGGTACTTAACATTTAAGCCAATGGCCTTCTTTAATCCATGTACCAAAGCTTCATATTCAGCGGTGTTATTAGTACAATCGAATTCTAATCTACAAGACAAGAAATACTTGTTTCTTTTTGGATCCATTAGAACACAGCCGGCTCCGGATCCTTCCAGAGTTTTAGAACCATCAAAGTATAATGTCCAAAAAGTATCTTTAGATTCAACTAAGTTAGTTTCTTTGTGATCTATGTCAGTAACTAAATTGACTATGTTACAATCAACATCATCAGTCCGAGAGAAATGAAGGAGATCAGACTGTTTATCTAATTCATGGCTAATGGCTTCAGATTGATAATTACCCGGATCTATTTCTAAAAAATAATTCCCCAGAACCGAGGATGAGAAAGCTACGGCCTCATTTTTTTCTTCTAACTGAGTTAAGTTTTGTTTCATATGAGATTCCCTAAGAACCTTAATCTGATTTTGTCTGTTCTGATAAGGCACCATAGGTGGGACCAATCAGTAGCAAAGTAGCCACTCAACTTGGTAGACCAATCCCTACTTAAAATCAGCCCATAGGCTTCAGGAATATCGACCACCATTATGTTGATGAATTGAGAGACCCTAGGGTCAGCTGATAGTCTAATTAGAACATCTTTCATTTCCCCAATTACTTTGACAGCGGTCCTATCTAATTGGATAATTTGAGCTGGAGATGGCACGGGCTACCCGTTAATTTTCTTACAAATTGACAGTGGCATAATGTTTGAGGATGCTCTAGAATCTACCAAACAATTGTGAACATTATGGTTAAAAATTTCAAAAGTCAATAAGAATGGCAGTGTTTGAGATTTAGACTTTCCACCGATGCTAGCCTCATTAATTTCGAGATTGTTTTGAGAATCCGTTAATGGAGTGCTGATCTGGGGTTGTAAAACATGCAGCAGTTTGTCTCGTTGATGGGGCAGGCTGCACATGTCAAATATTGACACGTTTGCCTTGACCTTCTTGATATCTTCAATAATATCGTATCCTATGTCAGATTCGTTCCCAATTCGAGTTGGCTGATCTGTTTTGCTCATTGTGACCTTAGGTGGATGAACTATGGTGTCAGCGCTTGGCTGTTTGGCCGCTGTTTGGTTAACTTTGGGCTGTGGTGGGATGATTGGTATATTCCTCCTAGGCGGATCTTTTGAAACTTTAGGCTTATGGGGAACTGTGGCTGGCACAGGATCCGCATTTGGGCCTTTGCTGCGAGTAGCCACATTTATGGTAGAGGGAGAGCTATCTATGCGATCTTCTTCTACTAATTCAGTCATAGGTACCCAATCCCACAACACCATAGTAGTGTCCGGGGTTGGTTCCTCTAACTCAGGGCTCGACTCTTCTGGGGGATCATCTTGGTCTGGGATTTGTGAATCTAGCATTTGGTTCATGGCTAAGCTCATGGAATTAATCCATTCCGGGCAGCTCTTTTCCGAATGCGGTTCTTGGTGAAAAGTGCAGAAATTTTCCATCCCAATCTCATTCAAGTTTAAAACAGGGGCAGCGTTCATTGGTGGATGATTCTATTCCCCGTCTTCCCTTCTTTTATAAAATGGCTTGAAAGGTTTCCTAGATGTGCTGGCAGCCTTGTCTTTCTCGAGATCTACGATTTTGTTAGATAATTTCGGAATCATTTTGACTACATTTTCCATGTCTGTAGATGGCTCTTCTTTACCTCTAGTGAGTAGCAAAGGTTTTTTGCTAGCTGCTGGTTTTGGTTCTACATCTAAGGCATGTTTAGCAACGCTATCAGCTTCTTCTTCTACCTTCCTAGCTTCCTCAAAGTTCTCTATCAAAGTAGTTTTCTTGGATCGTTTTACGAACATTGCTATGGGTCCATCAAGAGCGGTTGTGTAGTATTCAATCAGAGATTCCTCCGCTGGTTTATTAGCTTCAATGAAGTTATTTAACAGCGTTGTGAACCTTTGATTAAAGTCTTGGACCTTTTCTTTCTTTTCCATTCTCATGGACAAGAGTTCTTTCATAAATGTGGCCACAGTCTTTTGGTTTCCGTATTTCTTTAAGAAACATTTTTCGAATTCATCCCAACTAGAGATTGAGGTAGGTTGTAGGCTAAAGTACCAAGATGATACCTTTGGCTCGAATGTATATGGAAACAACCTGCAGACTACGTCTTCATGTTGTACGTTCAAAAGGTTCAGAGCTAAGTAAAAACTCTTGAGGTGATCTTCCACCGAAATGGCTTTCCCTGGATCGTACATAGGCAAGACGTTTTCTGGATTTTTAGGAAGATTATGGAATGGTCCAGCTAGGTTCAGTGCTCCCCTTGCTCTCCAAGCGGGTATAGCCATGTTTGGATGTGGAGACCCTGGCGGAGAATTGTAAGGTGAATTCTGTGGAGTACTCTTTGGAGTATTGAGTTCTTCAAGGTTATCTTGGTCTGAAATTTTGTCTGAGTTTTCCAGATCTGCCTTGTTAAGAGTGTCTGAAATTTCTTCCAAAGTCAGATTCACAAGCTATTCGAAACTTTGAACAAGGATTGAATCTTGGGTATATTGTGGCTCTTTTCTAGGGGTAGTTTTCTTAGGGAGGAATTTGACAGCGTTTAAACCACCTAGCTGCCTAACGTAGGATCTGGTGTGTCTTCTCAAATAATCTATTTCTGTAAGAGGGACAACATATAAAGCTTCCTGAGGGTCAGGGTCAGAAATGAGGCCTTCTTGATTTGTTAATCCAAGATCTGGGCTGTTTGAAATGCTTTCTTTAAGCAGGTTTTTAGTGTCTTCTATGGCGGTGGGAGATTTTCCTCTATCAGCCATGCACTTTTATCCCTCCTTCTAGCGCCAAAAACTGTTGATGCCTCGGATATCATAGCATCAATCAGAAAGGGATTCTCCCCGAGAGATGATCCCAATTAGATTATCTCCCGTTTGGTATAGGGAACCCGTCCGGTTAGCGGTTCCGGCAACTGTGGGTTTGGAGTTTAATTCCGATTGTATCGGTCATGGCCCGATCCACCTTTCTTTTGGATTTAAAACTGTTGATGCCTCGGATATCGTAGCATCAATCAGAAAGGGATTCTCCCCGAGAGAAGATCCCAATTAGATTATCTCCCGTTTGGTATAGGGAACCCGTCCGGTTAGCGGTTCCGGCAACCGTAGGATTGGAGTTTAATTCCGATTGTATCGGTCATGGCCCGATCCACCTTTCTTTTGTATTTTATGTTTTAATGAGATGCAAGTGCCTAAGTTATATCTAATCTAAATGCAGAACTAAAGAAATCTAAATCTAAAAAAAACTGGAGTAAATCTACCTATCCCTGTAGGGAACACATTTACAGGATGAGCAATGAGTTGTAACGGATATCATAAAGAAAGGACAGGTAGCCATCGTTTCTCACAGGTAAAGCTATAGCAAGATAAAAGATCTTTAGAAGATAGCTTCTGATTCAATATAAAACGCATCTACTGCTCATGAAACAGAAAAGCAAAAAATTATTTAATCTAAATGGAAAGAATACAGAAACAGAGCTAAATATAAACAAACTGAAATAACTCTAAAGATCCTTGCAGGGAGCACAATTAAAGGCATGAACAACGAGCCATAGGAGCCATCTTGAAGAAAGAATAGTTAGCCATTTAATCTATAAGAGAACTCTACAACAAAATAAGATATCAGCAGATAGCTCCTGATTTAATCTGAAACACATTCACTGTTCATGAAATGGAGAAAATCGCTTGCACAGGAAGGAGCAAACATCATTAATACAAAGAAATAATTCAGATAGTAGGAATGATCTCACATTATAGTACGGAAGTCATTAGAGTAGTCCAACATACATCCATCCATCATTCTTATGCAAAACGTCCATCTCCCTGGCTTTTATTAGAAAATTCTGTTTTCAAAGAACCGATACAAGGTAGCTCGTACAGGCTTTCAAAATTTCATTTCCTGCCAAAAGTCCTTCTCTATTCTTCCTAGCTCCTATTTATAATTACAAAACTACCCTTTGGGTTGCCACCTAGCATCTTCCACTTGTCATCTACAGAATTTTCTCTCCTATAATAGACAAAATTGTGATTCTTTTCTTTTACAAAATATTTAACAAAAAGAATGGACAGCTGTCCCATAGCTCACGCTCTATACATTTGAAAGTTTAACAAAATGCATATAGCAGAAATAATGTTCTAATATTGTGCTGTCATTCTTATGCGTGAGCTTTTGTTGGGAGAGGATCTCCCAAGTCAATTGATGCTGCTGATGCTGCCTGGGAGGAGACACTCGAACCAATTGTTGCTGCTGCTTCTACTTGGGAAGAAGGGATTGAGCTGGATAGACTTTCTGCCACTGCTGGGGAAGAGGGAATCGAGCCCACTGCTGTTGCTGGGATGGCTGCTAGGAGAGAAGATTCTGGGTCTGCTGATGCTCCTGCTACTACTGCAACTTTCTTTTCCTCTTCCGCTATGTAGTTATACCACACACCTGTGTCCCTTATGACTATGTTTGCTGCTGCAGGAAACAAGATTTTCTGAGAAGTCACATTCTTCCCGAGCTCTGCTCCAATGCTTTGAACTTCTGCTACTGCAGCTTCATGCACTTCTTTCAGCAGATGGCTGTGGAGTGATGACAATCCAATATACTGTTGGAGGTCATCAATAGCTAGGACATCAATCCTCTTCACATACTCCGTTTGAACGCCTAGTTCTTCCTTTAGTTGAGACAAACGTTGCTCCTTTTCTAGAAAGTCCTCCAGGGTCTGAGGGAAGCTCAATGTGCATTTGTCATGAACCGCTTGGAGCTTTTGGTATAGATTGTTAATTTTATCTGTTGTTCTTTGCACACTGGTTATCAGCTTACTGGCACAGTTCCTGCCATACTCCAACAGGGCTATGTCCTCACTAAAACCGTCCACAGATTTAAATGGAAGATGCATGGGGAAACCCCCTTTCCCTTCTCTCCATGCCATCTGACTTATGATATTTTCCTTGACATGGGTATTCTTAGCTTTGAGCCTATGGGCCTCCGCATTAATTTCTTTTAACCTGACTACCATGGCCTTGAGCTTGCAAACCTCATTAGTGATTAGCTCTTGAGTGTCATGCATTTGCTTCAGGATGCTGCAGGACAGCTCATGGAAGGGAGACATGTCCATCGTTCTGCTCTTAGCTTGCTCTAACCGCTCAGCTAATGCCCGCTTGTCTTCTTCTAGCTGAGATTCCTTTTCTTCCGCTCCATTCTTCTCTGCTTCCACAATCATCATTTGGAGTGTTAGCTGGTCCTTTTCCTCCTCCAGCTGGCTATAGTTGTTTGACATCTCCTTATGCTCAGCGTACAAGCAATTATACTTGTTCACTACCAGATCCCTTTGGGCTTGCTCATTAGCCACAGTCTGTTGTAGCGAACGAGCTCTCTTCTTTGTCAAAACATTTTCTCTAACTATCACACCCACATTGTCCAGTGATGCTTTTGTTGTTTCTACAACTGCGGATGCCATAGCAAAGGGATCCTAATCTGTATTCTTCATTACAGTGACCTCTCGGTGGGTAACGATGTCTTCATGGAAGGGACTTTTGATCCTCTCTTCTGATTTGAGGACCATTACTTTCCTTTTCTTGTCATAGACAAACTCATTCCACCTGGACACCGTATGTTTTCCCGATGGCGTGTACGGGACAATTGGTCGGTTTATGATGTCTATGTCTTCTTCAGCAGGTGGGGTCCGAACTTCCTGAGCTGGATCTACGCCCTTATTTTGGGTACCAGAGCCACCTGCTTGAGATGTGTCTATTTCCATGACTTGGACACCAGACCCACTCGCTTGAGCATCTTCCCTTGCTTTCAGCTCTTCTTCCGCTTTCCGTAGCCTTTCATCCTCAGCCTCTTTCTACTGCTGGGCATCCCCAGCTTCTTGCTGCATTCTTGCCACTTCAGCTTTCTGTTGCTTTCTTGCCGCTTCAGCTTCCTGCTTCCACCTGGATTCCTCCGCCTCCCGCTGCAATCTGGCTTCTTCAGCTTCCAGGAGTAAGCTTGCTTCTTCTCTTAATCTGAGCTCTTCCTAGGCTCGGGCATGCTCAGCTTCTTTCTCCTGCTGCTGGCTGGTCTTCTGGACCTTGGCTGAGTTAGAGCTTGCTCCAGTGCCTTGGCGACAGACCTGTAGCTTAGTCATGTTGCTGATGCCCCTGAATGTTTTTTCCTCAGCATCAGGGTAGTGAGAGTACTCGAAGTGGGCATAAATCTCCTTACAGTGTTCAACGACTTTTCCCCTCCTGTCATTCCTGTGGAAGATTACCTCACCGAAGTGGAAGGCTTTCAGCTCCTGCACAAATTCTTCGGCTGAGGCAACCCCCAAGAACTTGTAAGCACCTATGCTGAAAGGTAGAGGGGGAAAGGAATCCTTATGCTATTTGTGGAGCATTGCCCCAATTCCATCCAGGAAGATTTGTCTTACTGCTTCCTTAAGGACTACATAATCTGTGGCATACTGCAGAAAAATGTATGGGGGCTTAGTTCCTCCAAACATTCTGAGGTAGGTGCCTTGCTCTGAAAAGTAAAAATCCCCGTAATTCTCAAGGACTTCCAAAGCATTCTCTGACAGGCAGTTGGGCTCCTCCTTGAATATCTTCTCATACAGGGGCATGATGAACCCCTCACAGATGAGTTTGTAACTAGGCTTGTAATTTTGAGCCCACAACATCCTGAAAGCGATATAGACCGGGGTAGTGGCCTTATCCCATGTGCAGCCCAATTTGGGGAAGTCCATCTTGGCCAAAATACAATCAATCAGATATGAGGACATGAAAAATTCAGCCTTCTTCAAGGCTAGTCCTTTAGCAGCAACTATCATCGAGGCCAAACTATCTGACAGGAGAGTGGCCCAGTCAAACACAGTTCCCTTAAATGCCACGAAGTGGATAATAGGGACCCACTAAATCTTATACATTGTGCCATCGGGCATGCCGAATATTCTGCACAGCATCAAAGCGATCAATCTGAAAGGAGGTCTCAGATTCTGTACGTCATATTCATCATTTTCTTTCTCAAATGTTTGCCTGCCATTAGTAGCTTCTTGGACATCTCGACGTTGTTCATCTGGCTCAGCCATTCATCAGTCAGAGATTGTTGGACCCAGGGAAATTTGTAGGCTGCCGCAAGATACGCGGGTTGAAATGAGGCAACAGCCACTTTCTCGCTATCATTTATCACTCTCCCTTCAGCATCGGCATGTTGGACTATCCATCCGATCACTTCAGCATAGGGGAACAACTCAGGGTGGGTAGCGGCTCTAGTTATGCCTGAGGATCTGATATTGAGATAAATCGACCCTTCTTCTAGCAACATATCCAGGATCTCTTGGTCCCAGATCATCCTGTAGATGTCACCCCATCTCATTTTAGGAGGGACACCGGTGGTGCACCTAGTATCCTGGAGTGAGGTTTCAGTTTTAAGTGGCGTAGGCTTCTTTTCTGTCATTTTAGCCTTCTTCTTACCGGCTTTCGGCATTTTGACTTATCCCTGATAGCACCCATATACAAGTCATTATGAAATTGAGCAACATATTGTGAGATTTTAACAAAAGCATCACCCATTTAACTAGGCCAATGATATATATGAATAAAACTGTGAAACTGTATGCTGGGAGCAAATACACTATTCCAAATAAGAAATCTAGATTAAATCATCTTAATTATTTAAAGGGACATGGTTCAGAATGCTCCCGAGAGGGTAGGTGTGTTGCGGGAGCCACTTGCTCTCGGCTCGGCTACCAGGGGAAAAGGGTGACCTTCGTCACGGTGCTTTTAATGATTAGTGGTGGGCGAGTCTGAGGTCGAAACAAATTTAAAAACTAGACCAGGGATGACCCTCCATGTTGACACACAGGCGAGAGGTTTTAGCCCAGACGCTATTGTTATTTATAATATTTGACAGGGTGTCCTACGGTTGTTTTGATCAAGGGCAATGGCGCCTGTCTCAAGTTTTGAAATGGGTAGAGGTCACGCCGGGACTGAGGTTTATGAAAAACCCCGGGGGCTACGTTTTAGCTTTCGGTTGGGGACATGAAAAGGTCCACGGGGCCTCGGGAGGAACTTGGGAAAACAATAAATCCGTCCGTCCAAATTATCATTTTTCTTAGTCAATATACCAACGATAGGAAATACGAATTTGGACCACATTCGACGGGAAAAACAACCCATGATGGGCATTTTTCCCGTCGACATTCAACCCATGCCTATCGTTTTTAAAAGAAAGATAACCCAATAGCAATATGACGTGTAGAAGGGACAAATTTAAAGGTTAAGATCCTACCTGGCACCGATGAGAATAGCTGACTGAGGTGGCCGCGAACGTGGTCGCGCAAGATGAGCTGGAGCGATTTGCGCGACGTCCAACAATTGTTTAATCAACGCAGGTTAGCAATGGGGTCGGTTCAAACCCCCACCGTTTATTTAAATAAGTGGGGCACGTGTGGGGCTTCAATTCGTTGGGTGGCACATTAAACTTGCGGTTTTAATATTACCGCGTCGGTGTCACGTCAAGAAATTTCGATCTGCGTGCGACCGCCATTCGCGGGATGAACTTGCGAATTCCTTCCGCTATTGCGGGAAGACACAGCGAAAGCTTTCGCCGTTTTGGGGAACCAAGGCGAATGGCCCCGCAAAAGGCCTCCACGACGCGGAAGAGAAAACGTTCCACAAAGATCAACTCGTTCGGGAGGATACCGTGGAAGCTTCCGTTGTTTCGGGAGAGGTTGGGCAATTGCTCCCGCAAAAGGCTTCCGTGGCGCGGAAGAGAAATCATTCCGCAAAACTCAAATGTTTCGGAAACTTCCGCTATTGCGGGAGGGAAAGGTGAAACTTTTCCGCAAAATGATTGTGAACGTTAAACTTTTGAAAAAGGTTCCCGCAGTAGCGGAGAGAAAAAATAAAAAGGCTCCGGCGTTTCGGAAGGTTTCGGTGAATGCTTCCGCACAAGGCTTCCAGAAACTTCAAAAAGTTTCTAAGTATCGGCCGGGCCTAGAGAGAATTGCGGGAAGCTTTTGCCCCTATCCTCGGCTGCTTCGAAAGGGATCGTTGAATGCCTCCGTTGTTGCGGGCGACTTCTTTCGTGACTGTGGAAGGAGAAGCCAACTTGTTCCGCAAATTTCACTCGAAATTTCTGAGTTCTTGCGGAGTTACGGAAAGTTTTAGCGAATGATGCCCGCTGTTTCAGAAGAAATCGGTGAAAGGCGCCCGGTGCTTCGGAAGGAAAACTTGAAATCTTCCGCAACTTTTCTCGCCGGGGTTGCGGAAAGGAAACGCGAATGTTTCCGCGAAGGCTCGGGAAGAATATAGCTGATGCTTTCGCAACCTCAAGACTTAAAGATTTCGAAAAAGGCTAAGTTACTTGGCAGTTTCGGGCGGCTCTGTTAAATCCTTCCGCCGTTTCGGGATACGTTCACGAATTGTTTCCGCAAAGGTTTTGAGCGTTTTGGCAAATGCGGAAAGAGAACTCGAATGGTGCCTCGAAAGTTGAGGGAAGACTTAAGGATTTTTTCAAGGAAGTCCTCCGGCAGCTTTCGGGAGAGTAAGGCGAATCTTTTCGCAGTTTCGGGAGGAAAAGTCCAATGGCTTCCGCAATCTTTCCAACGAAATTTTCTAAGTCTTCTTTCGGGAGTTTTAAACAAAAAGCTTCCGCCACTGCGGGGCTTTATCAAAGCATTCTACGACCCTTTTCAGGGAGACTTCACGAAAACCCTCTGCTTAAGAAACAAGACTTTCTGGCAGACTTGGAGTGGTTCATGGCAAAATTTTATGTTTGAAGAACAAAGCTAACAGCTGAGAATGACCATTTGAGGTAGCCTTTCTAAAAAATTTAAAGGAGGGGCCCCAATATGTACAAAATTTTTGGGGGGGGTGTTACTGCAACAACACATCTTTATTCACCCCTTTGAACATGGCGTTTTTCTTT
This sequence comes from Larix kaempferi, assembly GCA_027924585.1. Classification (NCBI taxonomy): domain Eukaryota; kingdom Viridiplantae; phylum Streptophyta; class Pinopsida; order Pinales; family Pinaceae; genus Larix; species Larix kaempferi. The sequence continues at coordinate 17,518,075 of BSBM01000061.1, forward strand.
CTTCCATAATACTCTTTATGTTGCGAACCTTCTAAGGACGTCAACGTTTTATCTTTTCGATCTTGCCATTGAAGGGTGCTTAGTTCTGTTTTGAACTTCTTGGCCACTCCTTCATTTTCTTTCTCTGGCAAGCTTTCCTTACTTTCTAAGTAAGTCAGGACTGCCTCTATTTCACTTGGACAACAACCCACTTGTTCCAACCTTTGTTGCAACAACTAAGGCTACGGGATGCCAATGACATGGATGCAGAAGTCCACGATCTATGTTGCATCACATGGTGGTAAATATTCATTGGTGATTCCATCTGCATCTTCAACCATACCCGCAACCTGCTTCTCACATGTTTGGTTCGACGCCTGCTCACATCGTTCCTTCTCAAGACTCTACTTGACTTGTCCAACCGAACTATCATTATCTTGGCTACTTGATGACTTTTTAGGTGTGCTCCCATTTGTGACTTCTATGGACGGTGTTGGTGCAAGATGCAACTTGCCACCATGCTGCTGTTGTGGAACGTCAACCGAAAAACACAACGAATCAACCTTTTGTCTGATCAAGTCTACTTGTTTTTCCAACGAGTCCAACCTTGTCGAGGGTTGACTAACTTGCTTTGGTGTGCTTGCTTTTTTATCCACTACTGAATTATGCTGCTGCCGCATGCTACATTGAGGCATGTCTGTGGGATTACTTGGATCCTCAAATAACTGGATTGAGGTCATCCTTGGCCAATGTCCCATCTTGCTTCTCTCCGTCATTGGCATGCTCCATGCTCTGAGTTCATCTAAGAACACTAAGAGACCTGCATGTGGAACTGGAACGACACGGGCTAACCGAAGGAAGTCTTGGGCCAATATCACTAAGTGATCGTCTAACGGTACAACTTCTACGTCCATCTTGCAAAGCCATCATCCAACTTTCATGGGTGTTGTGCATACTCTTCCTGTGGTTGCCTTCATGTCTGAGTTCACTGCCTTGAACCTGGTTCAATTGAACTCTGTTGCATTGTGAAGAGATGTCACAGTCTTACTTCTCACTAAGTTATGAGTAGTGTCGGTGTCAACGAATGCCTAAACTCTAAGGCCACTCACCATCTCCTCTATGAAACTCAACCCTTGCTAGTTTCATTGCACACTTGTGTCTTAACTCCCCGTCGTTTCTTAGACACAATCCTGCATTGCCTTGATAATGTTGATGTATATGTAACTTCAGAATGTATTTCATCCATGTATTTCATTTATATATTATTGTACTCCTATAGAGATGTGTCATTCCTATATGCAGAAGTGTCGTCATGTGTATTGACAAGTGTTGCAAGTGTGTTAACTTGCAGATGTGTTATTAGACCACCATGTGTGGGTTCGGCCCTGAGTTATGTAATATATGGTTGATGTACCTAGCTAGACAAGTTGGTCCCATAAGGTTATTGGGAAAACAGAACAAGTATAAATAGAGATCGGGAGATCTCTATTTGGATAACTCAGAAACTCATTCTTCCTTCACTCGGAAAGTGGCGCACTTGTGAGGAGGAGGTTCAGTTTCTAGGAGGAGTCTATCTCTTGTATTTTGGTTGTACTTTGGTTGAGCTATTGCTCTATCTATCTCTAAGGAAGTTGTGGGGTTTTTCACCTTAGGGTTTTCCCCACATAAACTCTGTTTGTCTATTGTCTCTCATGCTTTTGATTCTTGTGATGATTGACATGCTTGTTATGATTGATATGCATTGATTTACTGTACATGTTGTTCTCTCAGTAAATATCCTAGAGTATTGTGAATTAATGCTCAAAATTTAACATGGTATCAGAGCTAACCTGAGAAGAAGACATTGTGCAGTGATGGAAACTAGGGTTTCTTCTTTATTGGGTTTCTCTCCACAGATTATGGAAAAGAAATATAGTAGATTGACTCTACGCATCAAGGAGAATCTATCTGTCCAATCAGAATTCAATTATGAACATTTCCAGTTTTGGCCCTAAAAATTAGGGTTTCCACAAAAATAGGAATTTCTGAAATCTGAAGACATACCTAGAATCTCCTTGGAAAAATCAAAGTTTAGAGCTTTGTATCGAGATTTTTGGCTGAGTAAATCTCAGGGAAACTCAAACCCTAATTCAGGGTCCTCCTGAGTGAATCCGGGAAGACTAAAAGGCACTTCTGAAGGGTGAAACTTTGCAAAAATAAAATTGTGAGTATACTAGGATGATCAACTCATCAAGGCACATCTTTCTATCCTTTAAGAAAGGTGAAATTCACATTTTGAATTTTTAGGGTTTCTTTGACAAACCCTGATCCGGGATTAGATCCAGTTTTTAGCAAATTAAGTGGTAAGACCTAAATCTTTTCTATTTCCATTTGAAGTACTCTTTAAAGATGTCTCACCACACAAAGCTTGAGGATAAGCTTGAAGGGGCTGATAACTTCTGAGCCTGGAAGTATAGGATTGGGTTAATCCTAGAGGAAAATGAATTGGACTCTTACATAAGCTCTGAGGTCCCTATCCCAGAGGATGAAGAGGCTAAGGTATTGCATAAGAAGAACTTGGTCAAGGCAAAGAGAATCATTGCTGATTCTATCAAAGACCATCTCATACCACATGTGTCATCCCTAAAGACACCCAAGGAGATGTTTGACTCCATGACCAAGTTATTTGAAGGGAAGAACATAAATCGGAAGATGACTCTGTGGAATCAATTGAAAGGGGTCAAGATATTGAATGGAGAGACCATTCAATCTTACTTCTCCAAGGTCTCTCAGATCAAGGAACAACTTGAAGCTGTGGATGAAGTAGTGGACAATGGTGAAGTTGTTATGACCACTCTGAATGGCCTACCTAGGTCATGGGACTCCTTTATTCAAGGAATCTGTGTAAGAAAGAAATTGATCTCTTTCAGTAGACTATGGGAGGAATGCTCTCAAGAAGAATTTAGGCTTGTGGCACAAGAAGAAAAGATGGGAAGTGAAAACCGAGCTCTTGCAGCTCACACCAAAAGAAGCAAGCCTAAGAGGGAGCACTCTCAACAGAAGAGATCCACTCACTATCACCAAAAGAATAAGAAGGACCTAAGGTGCATCACATGCAATGAGAAGGGTCACTTTGCTTCAAAATGTCCCAAGAACAAAAGGGATAACAACAACAACAACAACTCCAGCAAGAAGAAGAAGGGCAGCAAAAGAAAGTTCCATGCTCATGTTGTCGAAGATGATGAACCTCCAAAGAAGAAGGCTAGGGCAGAAAGTGATGATGACTCATCAAGTGAAGAAGAGTATGTTCTAATCTCTGCTCTCACAGGTACTATCTCTCATGGTTGTAATGATCGGCTTATTGACAGTGGGGCTTCCAAACACATGACTGGGTTTAAAGAGTATTTTGTAAATCTATCTGAACATGAATCACCCCATAAAGTGAAACTTGGGGATGACTATCAATACCCCATCAAAGGAACTGGTGAAGCCTCCTACATCCTAGATTCTGGAAAATCTTTGAAGATGAAAGAAGTCCTTTATGTACCTAGGCTCAAGAAGAACCTACTCTCCATATATGCATTGGATGCAAAAGTTATGAGGGTTGCATTTGTAGATGTCCAAGTTCTAATGTGGCCAAAAGGTAAAACTATCGATGATGCAGTAGTGATTGGAGAGCAAGAGGGAGGCTTGTATAAATTGAAGGGACAACCTGAACATGCCATGGTGCATGATTCCATGGAGCCAAGTGAACTTTGGCATAGAAGACTTGCACATATGCACTACAGAGCATTACCAATTGCAAGTAAGGTTGTAGAAGGTCTTCATAAGATTAAGACCAAGCATGAAGGTGTTTGCAAAGGATGTGCAAAAGGAAAGAACACTAAGAAGGAATTTCCAAGCAATGAAAGCAAGGAAAAAGGTATCTTGGAAATCATCCACTCTGACGCATGTGATCCTATGTCATCCAGTTCTCTGAGTGGGTATGTCTACTATGTCTCTTTCATTGATGACTTCTCCAGGAAGACTTGGGTTTACTTCTTGAAGAATAAAGATGAAGTATTTGATAAGTTCAAGGAATTCAAAACCTTGATGGAGAACCAAATTGATAAGAAGATCAAAACATTCATATCCGACAATGGTGGAGAATTCACCTCACATGACTTCAAAAAGCTATGTAGTGATTCAGGTATTAAGAGAGAGTTGGTTGCTCCTTACAATCCACAACATAATGGAGTTGCAGAAATAAAGAATAGAACAATCATGGAAGCAGCAAGGGAAATGCTGCATGACTAGGATCTACCTATGCATCTATGGGCAGAAGTAGCTAGAACAGCTGTATATGTGAAGAACAGAACACCTCACAAGATATTGGACAAGAAGACACCATAAGAGGTCTTTTTCGGAAAGAAACCTGAAGTCAGCCATCTCAGAATATTTGGTTGTCCAGTATACACTCATGTCCCAAGGGAAAAGAGGACCAATCTAGATCCTTCAGGAAAGAAGGGTATCTTTGAAGGTTACAGTGAAAGCTCGAAGGCTTACAGAATATACTTTCCAGGGTTCAAAAAGATTGATGTCAGCAGGGATGTAGCATTTGATGAAAACTCAACATTCATCAAATCAAGGAAGACACCTATTGAAGATTATGAAGAACCCAAGGAAACTAGATTTCAAGACACTACCATGACTGAAGCAATTCCAAATGTTGATCGTGAAATTGAAGACCCGCAAGAACCTATAGATCCACCTAGTGAGAAGGACTCTCACAAGAGGAAACCTGCATAGGCTAGAGAGCTCATTCAAGATGCAGAAAGATATGGAATTCCAAAAGAAGAACACAGAGCAAAGAAAAGAACTAGATCACATACCAGCTATGTTGCTTTTCTCTATGACATCATGAACAAAGAACCTTCCAGTTATGAAGAAGCAGTGGAAAATAAAGAACAGAAGGATTCCATGATCGAAGAATACCAATCAATAATGAAGAATGATGTTTGGGATGTTGTCCCAAGACCTGAAAGGAAGTCTGTTGTGACTTCCAAATGGATCTACAAGATCAAGCATGCCGCAAATGGCAGCATAGAGAAATACAAGGCAAGGTTCATAGCTCGTGGTTTCTCTCAGAAAGAGGGAATAGATTATAAAGAAACTTTTTCTCCTGTAGCCAGGTACACTTCCATCAGAACAGTACTTGCTTTGGATGCAACGATGAAATGGAAGATACACCAGATGGATGTCAAGACTTCCCTCTTGAATGGTGTAGTTGAAGAGGAAGTGTGTGTTGAGAAGCCACTCGGTTTTGAAACACATGACAGGGATTCATATGTGTGTAGATTGAGGAAAGCCTTGTATGGTTTGAAGCAAGCTCCTAGGACTTGGTAGGTAGGATGGACAGTTTCCTATCTAGTTTGGGATTTACCAAGAGTAAAGCAGATTCCAACCTTTACTACAAGGTTGAGGAAGGAAATCCTGTGATACTACTCCTATATGTGGATGACCTGTTTGTAACAGGAGATGAAATATTGATTTCCAATACAAAGAGGAAGCTTGCTGCCTTGTTCGATATGAAGGACTTGGGGATGATGCACTATTTCCTAGGTATGGAGGTGTGGCAGAGTACAGATGGGATCTTCCTTGGATAAGGGAAGTATACAGTAGATATCTCGAAGAGGTTCGGGATGATGGATTGCAAGGCCATGGCCACACCTATGGCATCGAATCTGAAGCTTCTATGTGATGCTTCATCTAAGCCATTTGATGTCTCTATGTATCGTCAGATGACTGGGTCCTTAATGTACCTGACGAACACGAGACCAAATATTTGCTTTTCGGTGAACACATTGAGCCAGTTCCTGATGGATCCGAGGAATGTTCACCTGGTTGCTGTAAAGCATATTTTGAGGTACCTGCAGGGTACAGTTGATTATGGGCTCAAGTATGAAGCGAATCAAAAGTTTAACCTGCAGGGTTATGTTGATTCAGATTGGGCAGGCAGTGCTGCAGATAGGAAGAGCACATTTGGGTGCTGCTTCAGTATGGGATGAGGTGTGATCTCTTGGTTTAGTAGGAAGCATTCCTGCATAGCACCGAGTACAGCCGAGGCAGAGTATGTTGCAGCCTGTTCGGCTAGTTGTGAGGTAGTATGGCTTCAGAAGCTACTATCTGAGTTTTTTCATCTCCCGTTGGATGCTATTGGTATATTCTGTGATAACCAGAGTTGTGTGAAGCTGTCTAAGAACCCAGTGTTTCATGATAGGTCGAAACACATAGAGATCAAATATCACTATATTAGGGATATGGTGGAGAGAGGAGCAGTGAAGCTCCTATATGTTGCGACGGACGAGCATATTGCAGATGTGCTAACGAAACCACTAGCCAGAGTGAAGTTCGAGTACTTCCGAGAGAGGCTTGGTGTTATTCAGATTGATGACACTTCGAGGAAGAAGTGATGGACACATTTGCAGAATCTATTCCAAGCATGTTGGAAGGAGGATCCTTCACATGGCTGTGGATGTAAGCACTGGATGATGACCATCGGGACGATGCTCCAGTTACTGCTCTGTAAATGTATGTACGCATCATGTTGGATGTTGGATATGATCAGTTGGATCATTTATATGTATATGTATGCATCATGTTGGATGCTAGATATGATCAGTTGGATCATTTATATGTATATGTATGCATCATGTTGGATGTTAGATATGATCAGTTGGATCATTTATATGTATTTGTATATGCATCATGTTGGATGCTTGGACCATGTATCTGTATATGTATCAGGTGGATACTGTGTATGATCAGGCAGATCATGTATATTGATATATATTAGGTGGATACATTGTATGATCAAATGGATCATGTATGATGATATCTATCAGGTAGATACTTGGTATGCATCAGGTAGATGCATTGTATGATCAGGATGATCATGGATGACGAGCTTCAGGACGTTGCTCCAGATGACATGCATTAGGACGATGCAGTGATGATGATCAGGATGATCATGTGTATATCAGAATGGTGTATGGTGAGTATCAAGATGATACTTTGTGGTAGTGGATCAGGTTGTGCAGATGAGCATGTCTGGGAGATCCTATAGGTCAGAGTTGCGTACCCGTAACAAACTGGGATGCTCTTTCAAGACATTACTCTGGGAGGACATGTAATTTGTGCCCTGGGAGATCCTTCAGGTCGGAGTTGTGTACCCGTAACATCCTGGGATGCTCTTGTGAGGTTTTGTCCTATGGCATGTAATTTGGGCCCTAGGAGATCCTTCAAGTTGGAGTTGTGTACCCATAACATCCTGGGATGGTCTTTCGAGGTTTTTCCATGACCACATGTAATTTGTGCCCTGGGAGACCCTACAGGTTAGATTTGTGTACCCGTAACATCTTGGGATGCTCTTGTGAGGTTTTATGGTGACCACATGTAATTTGTACCCTGGGAGATCCTACAGGTCGAAGTTGTGTACCCGTAACATCCTGGGATGCTCTTTCGAGGTTTTATGGAGGGGTAACATGTAATAGCGCCCTGGGAGATCCTACAGGTCAGATTTGTGTACCCATAACAACCTGGGATGCTCTTTCGAGGTTTTGTGATGCACGTAATAAGTCCTGGGGATTCCACAGTATGGCCAGTGATGATGAAGACCTGCAGGTGGTGGGCCTACATCCAGTATGAAAAAGGACTGGCTCTGTAGAACTTCCTATGATGAGTAGATTCAGAGATTAGTTGAGATAGTAGCAGCAGTGATGATGATGATGACGATGATCCTGAGAAGAAGACTTGTGCTAGCAGATCTGTGTCGAGAAATACCTTCCTAGTTAAGAGGGAGTGTTGATGTATATGTAACTTTGGAATGTATTTCATCCATGTATTTCATTTATATATTATTGTACTGCTATAGAGATGTGTCATTCCTCTATCCGGAAGTGTCGTCATGTGTATTGACAAGTGTCACAAGTGTGTTAAATTGCCGATGGGCTATTAGACCACCATGTGTGGGGTCGGCCCTGATTTATGTAATATATGGTTGATGTACCTAGCTAGACAAGTCGACCACATAAGGTTATTGGGAAAACAGAACAAGTATAACTAGAGATTGGGAGATCTCTATTTGGATCACTTAGAAACTCATTCTTCCTTCACTCGGAAAGTGGCATACTTGTGAGGAGGAGGTTCAGCTGCTAGGAGGAGCCTATCTCTTGTATTTTGGTTGTACTTTGGTTGAGCTATTTCTCTATCTATCTCTGAGGAAGTTGTGGGGTTTTTCACCTTATGTTTTTCCCCACGGAAACTCTGTGTGTCTATTGTCTCTCATGCTTTTGATTCTTGTAATGATTGACATGCTTGTTATGATTGATATGCATTGATTTACTGTACATGTTGTTCTCTCAGTAAAGATCCTAGAGTATTGTGAATTAATGCTCAAAATTTAATAGATAGCTTCAGAAATCTCATATGAAGGCTCTGGTCCTTCCAACACCTTCATGGTTTCCAAATGCATTTTTGATCCCTTTTACGTCATTGTGGCCCTAAATGGGCAATTCTTCACATAATTGTCCCCTTCGCAAATGTAGCAGGAAACACATTTCTTCTAGTTTCTTCCGGGATTACTCTCCTTGAGTGTCTTCTGACTCCATCTTTTCCTTCCTCCAAGATGCTACGTGGTTTGAAATCTCCTACAACCGATGCACTCCATTTATCTCTTGTGGAATCAAGTCTTCAAACACCTTGTCCACCCCGCACTTAATATTTTTCCAACATTCGTTCGTGGCTTTCAACAAATTTATTTGCAACTCCTCCATGTTCTTCACTCCTGGTCATTCTTCTTGCAAATCCACCACCTAGGGTTTCATGGATATGTCCATCTTTGCGGTTCGATGAATCTTCAGCTTTCCTAGGTGCACTTCACATGAGCTCCACCCTGTTCTAGCCATTGGTTCTGCTCTAGAGAAATTTTGGTGCTTCCACAAGTGGAACCATTGCTTGCCTTACGCTTGTTGATTTGTTGCGTTCGCTATGCACCAGCTTCCTTCATTGTTGTAGCAACGCGAATTCTGCGGCTTCAACACTTACTATTCCCTTCAACAAGCTTATCCAACAATGTATTTTCCAAGCACTCTGTTTCCGACTGTCGTTCTTCAAACTTTGTGGCACCCGACGAGATGGTTTTCCAATCCAACTCATGAATAATCCTTTATTTGGTATTCAATTTTGTCTAACTTTGTTGCTGCGTGTGATGCCCCCAGCTAAGGAAACACTGTGAGCTTTTGTGAGCCCTGGTTACTAAACGAAAACCTTTTCAACTAAATTTTTTGTAACACTGTGCAATTGCAGCCCTGTGGTTCTGCGACCCTGTAACTCTGGGAAACTGCAGCACTGTGGCAATGCGGTACTTCGGATCTGCGACCCTGCGGAAACTTTGGTTCTGCGGCTCACTCAGCGAACTCTAGCGATCTTGATACCACTTGTTCAGAAGAACAGTGGTGAAGAGATTCCTAATAAAATCTTCAACTGTCGCAACAATCTTGCTCTGATACCACCTGTCACAACCCCGCCTCACGCCAAGTTCACCTTGGCTAGATGAGGTGTGCGGCATTGCCAGAGATGGTCCAAGGGTGTGTCTAGCTCGGGTGTCTGCCAGCAGACTACGCCTAAACTGTGTGGCAGTAATGTTTTACGCTTATATCTACGTCTCATTTACTTATTAACATATTATCACAGTATTCAACACTTAGCCAAATTACAAGCATGCACTATTGAACAAGTAAACATACAAGACAAGAGAATGGGTGGGGTAGCCCAACAAACTAAACATTATAATATTTATACATTCAGAGTACAAATTTTACAAGAATAGAGTTTCCAAATGAGCATAGCTCCTGCATGGGCACAACAAGCCTAACATTCTACAGATTACAAAGAATAGCCAAAAACCCAGAAAACCCAAACTGTTTCCTTGCTGGTGCGAGTTTGTGCAACCTGCCTGCCTTCCTACCAATGCCTTGGTTTGTTCTGTCTTTCAGATGCCTTCTTTTCCTGCGTTTTCCTCAGACCCTAGTCTTCTTGGCCGAATTTTCCACTTGGAAACTTCTTCCTTCCTTATTCTCTTCTTTGTTTTGACTTAGCGTTTATATAGCCGATCGCTTGGGTGGACTCAACCCAAGAGTGGGTGGCGCCCTTGCTTAGCGCCCATGCCAAAGTGCGCCTTTGTTGACATGAAGAGATGCCAAACATGATCTTGTACCAAGCCGATGCCCATCAACCATGCTAGTCTTTCCGAAGTCCTTTCCAAATGGTCCATCCGCCCAACATTGTGGGTCCTCCTTCCTTGTCATCGTTGTTGTTGCAACCATCCATCGTGGGTCCGTGGTTTTGCTTTCATGGAGTAAGTGGGAGCTTGGTTCATGTTCTCCCATCTCCCAATGCTAAGAACACCAAACAGTCCACTTGGGCACGCAAGTCTCCCGGAGACTCATCTGACGTCTCTTGTCAAACTGTGCCACACTTCCACTTGTTCGGGCTTGCCATGCACCGAAGTGGTTAAGTGTGGGATTTCTTTGTGAAGCGTGCCCGTACTTGGTCCACATGCCCACTTTCCGTTCTGGTCGTTTGGGAAAGGCATATCCTTTTCCATGCCGCTAAGTCCAACATTCGTCGCGACTTTCCCTTCTAGGCACCCAAGCCAGCCTCTTGGGCAAGAGAGTGAGGCTCCTATGGTCATGAAGGTAATGTGTTTTCCCAAGGTCATAACATGTGTCGTCTTTAATGCAAATGAATATAATACATACAGCTTGAATGTACTTCTCGGAGTTGCTAACTCAGGACCTCAATCAAATGCTAGGACTCCGGGGCTATCATATGCCATGCAGAACATCCACAACTTTGGGAACTCTTCCAACGTAGAGTTATAACCAACAAATTTTATCCTCGACGATTTCAATGCAGAACTTGACCATGCCTTGGTCACATTTTCTCGTTCAAAGCAATGCCAATTTATGTCATTTAGTACAAAGATGCACTTACCATATTATCCAACATAGAAAGCTTTTGGCATCAATAACATCAGCTTGTCCTCAAATCGAATCAACAATCGATTCCATGGTTTAAAAAAATTATAAACACATGTTGTAAAATGTTGCGTCTCTCTCTTGAAGCGCTCCTTAACGTGGATAATTACATGCATTTTCTGAGTGAATAATTACATCCAGAGATAGACCAGTAAAAATAGCCTGAAATCAATGCTTCTAATCAGTTGGATTGTGACTCTGATCCTTCCCCGAACTGGCCGCCCGACGCTTGGTTTTCGATCCTTTTGGAGAAAAGTATCAAGAGCGCTTTACTTATGAAAATTAAGTTGAAAGATTTAACTAAACAAGTGTTTAAGAAAATAATTATCTTCCACATAAAGTTGAAAAAATCGGTTCATATTGGAGTGACAAGAGTCCAATATTTTAAAGATCTATACTACAGTTTTTCAACAACTTAGGAGAATGACATCTTTGTGATTGAAAAATCCAAAACTTCTAAAAACATATCACATGCTCTCGATACCATTCCAAAACGAATTTCCACTTTTTTTTGAGATTTCGATCTATTTCTATATATATAATAACACAATATATAAAACAAGATTAATAGCTGCAAAGCAGCTAGTCCCTGCTATAATAATTTTATATTTTGCATAAATAAGAGTTTATTATATTTTGTAAAATTGATTATGTTATCTTTTGTATAATTGATGTATGATATTATATAAAAGTATGGTAAAATATAGTAATAAGTTTTTTAATCAAATTGTAAAAAGATGATGTATGATATTATATAAAAGTATGGTAAAATACAATAATAAGTTTTTTAATCAAATTGTAAAAATAAAATTCATAGAATTATAAAAATAAGATGTTCTTAGTGATAGCCCTGCTATAATAATTATATATTTTGTATAAATAAGAGTTTATTGTATTTTGTAAAATTGATTATGTTATCTTTTGTATAATTAATATATGATATTATATAAAAGTATGGTAAAATATAGTAATAAGTTTTTTAATCAAATTGTAAAAATAAAATGCATAGAATTATAAAAATAAGATGTTCTTTGTGATAGTTTATGGATTATGTAACAACAAAAAAATTAAGCAATTAATAATATACTTGTATTATATTATTATATTGACAATAACAAATTATAAATCATCTTATATCATATACTATATAAATGTTTTATATGTTGCAGGTACTCAATTATTAAATGCCACATTTTGGATGGATGGGACCACTGAAGCCCCACTTACAAAAAATTAAAGCGAACCTGACAGTGGATGTAGACAGTTCAAGCAGAGTGAGTACGTGTGGTGATGCTTACACAGGTGGTATGAAGTACGTTGGTGATGGATTTGTAATTTAAAATAAAATATAAATTCAAAATCCAAAATGACTTATCACATACCATTTTGCTCATCAAAATCCAAACCCTAATCTATTTCCAGATAGAAGGTCGGAATCTTGATTAATGAGTCTCTTTAAGATTTTACAAATTTATAAATTAATTTTAAAAGATTTTGTTAATACATAATTAAATTATTAATACACCAATTTAAATGATTAACTTTTGTTTACACATAATGTAATTGTAATTGTAAAGTTATTCAAATCATATTATTATTATTAAGAATTAAACCAATTAATATGAATATAGGATTGTTTTTTAAATTAGTGGAATTGAAGTTTAATTGAGTTCTCTAAATTAAATTATCATACATATTTAGGAAAAAAATTGTATAACCCATAAAAAAAATCATATTATATTAATAATGATATTTTGTTTTTTCTCTATCTCATTCACACACACACACACACACACACACATATATAAAGTAATTCTTGAGCACTATATTTGCTTATATGAATTACAACATCATTTAAAATCATTAGAAATTTATAACATATCGAAAGCGTGACATAAAGTGAAATGATGTGAAATCTCCCACAATTATTGATATCTTGGGTGAAGTGTGAATAAACATGTGACTTTGTTAAAACACTTGACAAAGTCACACGTTAAGCAACCAGTCACTATGTGAAGCGTTAAGAAAAACATGCGTCTGATGGAAAAACCTTAGGTTTGCCCAATGTAGAAAATCTCAACAGCATCAAATTGTACTGAGACCGCTTTGAAGTCGCTCATGTGAATTACACTTTATAAACAACAAACAGATCATTTGTACTTTGATTAATTAATGAAATAGTGGTACACAAGACCAAATGGCATTTTGACAATTTTTTTAAATATTTTAAATTTTTTTATTTTTTTTAATTTTTCTGATAATTTCACATCCCACCAGGGATATATTCTCAATTCAACAGTTTTAGCTAATGATAAAACAAGAATTTTAATTTCAAATATTAAAAAAAATTAATTTTTAATTTCAAAATATTAAATTTAATATAAAATTAATTCAAAACATTAGAAAACAGTATAGTTTTTCTTGCAAAAAGAAAAAATAAATGAAAGTAAAAAATCCTGACCGATTGCTATAATCGCTGCCTTGTCAGGGACTAATAAATTATTATCGAAAGTAATTACGAGAAGAAAAAAACAAATTCTTTTTATTAGTTTTTTTATAATAAACCATTTGGATTTCAAATTCACAATGTTGTTGTTGATTGAGAGTCACATTTTATAACTAGGTAGGGGGATGTGTAATTATTTTCATGCTCATCATGGATTTGACATATGTCTTTTTTTAAGAGTAATATAAAAAATAACATGTCCACTCAAATTAGATTTAAAATTTACAAATACATAGATATAAAACCCCTTTTTGAAGTGCAAATATTGAGGAAGGGCTTGCACTTGGAGAGATTTGATCCCTCTAGGCACTTTGCAGATCCCCTTTTAAAATGGATCTATGTTGGTAATAGCCCAATAAGCCTTTCACATTACAGTAATCAAACTTATTTATGAAAGGTATTTGATAAAGTTGATTGGTTGTATTGAAATTGGTGCACCCTTTACCGCTTATTAATGGAATATAATGGTTCTATTATGTGGCAATATGGGGAAAGGGAAATGAATGAAATATCTTAAGTCAAATGGAAAAGACATACAAATCCAAGGCTTGTGGATGTAAAATATATACTTTCACTTCAGAAAGTCCTTGCAATGATGAGTTTATGAAATATGATCAAACTAGAAGGCCTTTGGAAATACTAGTAATGAAATTCAAATACATTGCTCCTCTTTATGTGGAAGATTGGATAAAAATGCACATCAAATCTACCTCTAATGCTTATCTAACTAGATAATTTAACCTCTCCTAGGGAATTAGTTATGTTGGAAGGTTGGCAATGGGATTGTTAAAGGGTTTGATTGTGGCATTGAGAAAATTGTGCATCATATCTTTCATTGATGCACTCAAATACATAATTCAATGTGGCAACAAGAATGAAAGGATGTCCGGGTTTGGGTTTAGATGATTAAAAAGCTAAAAAAATAGAATTCCTTTATCCAAAAATTGTAGAGAAGTGTTATTTTGTTTAGATTGGAAGATGATACATCAATATAGTCCAAAAACCCTGCAAAGGGAGATTACACAACTAGTGTTAGATATTCAACAATATTTTTAGAAGAGTCCTTGAGTAAGGAGAAACCAATTGGTGATGGAAATCGTAATCTCCTTTAAAATTTATATACTTTTTTGGTTGGAATTATCAAACAAGATCCTAAGCTGGGGTGTGCTCCGAAAAATTTCTTGGTAAGGACCAAGCTTCTATGTTTTATATATAAGTGTTAAAGAATATTTTCATCACATATTGATGGATTATGCTATAGCAGGAGGGAAAAATGAGCTTCCAAAAGATCCTATCTAGGCTCTAATATGGACCACAAATATTTGGCACAAGCTTTCCACTTTCCTTTGGCACCTCGTCCACAATCGAGCTCTCACCTAGGACAACCTTCTTGAAATAGGCTTCCAGGGACCCTTATGTTATACACTATGCAAACTATAAGAGGAAAATAAAGAGAACCTATTCAACACATGTCCCTTCTCCTCATCTCTATGGGACAAAGGAACAACTCTCTTTCGCACCTCAAAATGAGATCATATCGACATAAACAACTCTCTCATCAACTGGAAAAGGAAGTCTTTCAATATCCCTCTCTCAACAAACTTTAGCACCTCTTCCCTCCTTTCCTCTCATGGGAATTATAGAAGGAAAGGAATAGAAGTATCTTCAAGGATAGATCTCATCCCATTAGCTATGTCTAGAATAAAATCAAGAGTGACATTCAAGAGACTCTCCAAATCCATAAGTGGAGTGACCAAGATGTAAGATGAAAAGTCTTACATGTATGGTATTATTGATAATAATGATTGAATATATGAATTGATGATGGTTACATTGATAGTAGGCTAATTATATAAGGCCTGATAGGGAAAAGTCATGTCTCTTAATAAATAGACATGGCATATAGTATTCATCAATTAACTAATAATTAACCTAACTTATTAAAATATATATAGTAATATGCAAATAGTGGCAATATACATCTAGGTATATTACAAGTCATCATGTTTTGAAAAGATTCATCCACGAATATTGAATTCAACTTAATTATCTTTGACATCAGAGAGGATTCCAAGCTTGATGACAGACAAAACCTTCTTTAGTGATTTATTTTGGATATCAGTACCACAATTTAGTAGTTCTCGAAAGAGTTAGTTACATTCCCATTTACTTTTATTATTTGATAATTGTAGTCGATGATACGTGCTGATATGAACTTCTAAGTGATGAAGACAACTTTCGAAATGTAGATGGATTGATCCATCATAATTCAATTCTTTGTAGAATGTTGTACTTCCATGTTCAAGTGTAGTCATAAGAATTAATTGCATTGATATCAGTAACTTCCGTTACTTGTTCTTGGATTTTAGGATATCTACTCTCATGATTGGGATATCGATAGGGAATTTCTATAATTTTATTTTCCTTGAACATGTTTGTAGTGTCTTTTTGTTTTGACTTTCGTGTATGCTTTTCTTCAACTTTGATGACATCTTGAGAAGTGCTATGAACTGGATATGTGAGTCTTCCTTTTTCCATAACTTGCAATTTTATTCTTGAATATTTTGTTGTCTCATTCTGATTTTATTCTAATTTGTCTTCTAATAGCTTATTATCATTATGAATCTTCTCAAACGTTTCTTGTTGTGACTTTTCAACATCTTTGAGCTTCTTAAGATGCTCCTTAAGATATTGATTATAAATCTTAAGGTGATGATTTACTTCTTATTTTTCCAATAGTTTCCCTTCCATGTCTTCATTAGCTTGCTCTGTTTTTCAAGAATTTTTTAACTTCCTTATTTTCGTAACTAGCATCTTACTATGGTTTCTTAGCCGTAAGATTTCTTCAATAATGCTTGATAATATTTTATTAATCTTTGTGATCTCCAACTTGTGGGCCTTTTTTAATGTCATCTTTTTGTTGTTTGAGCTCTTTTATCTATTGTTAATGTTGTTAGACCTATGATTCCTGGCATCTTAAGTTTCCTAGATTTGGGAAACTTCTTTCTTCTTGTCGTTCAAGAGTGTGCTCAAGCGCATCACTTCTTCTTCTGCTCCGTCGTCATCTTCCCTTTTGATATATGGGATTTGTGAATTTTGATTGAAACACTTTTCATTCCTTAATTCTTCAATTTGTGCATACAAATATTCAATGTGCTTTCCCTCATCGTTATAAGCCTTGGCTTTGAGTTCCTTTTGAATTGTCCGCAAATCAATTATCATTTGTAATCTTTTGTTTTCCTTTTGACAATGCATTAATTCGTCCTCTATTTTTTTTATTTGTAACTAAAATTGGAATTCCATTGTATTTGACAATAGATGGTGACGAACAAAGTGCAGTAAGGACTTACATAAACCTTCATTTGACTTTGAATTTTGTCTTATTTTATTTTAAAAATAATAACTATAATAATAATAATAATAAATTTATTATTATATAGTTCTTCAATGCTTCTACTTTGAATATATATATATATATATATATATATATATATATATATTCTCCAATTAGGAAAAAAAACATTTATGTTAAATAACTAATTTAAATTCAACACTCTTTAATTGACATTTAATATAATCACTTTTTTTACAAACTCTTTTAAATAATTTGAAAAACCACTTTATGACCTTCCAGACACTTCTTAAATCACTTTATCTTTTCCTTGTATATACCTTATAAAACTCCTTTATAATGTTCATATACTAAATAAAACCATGTGTGGTTTCATAAATATATATATTTTTCTTTTCTTGCTTTCTTTTGTTTTTTTAACTTTCTTGGGGTAAATATCCTTCTTTTATTTTTACTTATTTTTCCTTTTCCCCTTTTTATTGAATTTTATTTCCTCTTTTCTCTTGAACTTCATTCTGTTTCCTTTTTATTAACTGGGGAAGATTGAGTGCTCGATGTGGTCAAAGACCTTTTCTCACAGAAACTCCGAATTTAATGGCTAAAATCCAAATTTATAAATTCAAAGAAACTTCAATAATTCTTGCCACAAGTTGTACTCAACGCTCTAATACCACTTGTAAGATGAAAAGTCTTACATGTTTGGTATTATTGATAATAATTACTGAAGAGGATGAGGGTTTGGGGCTTCCAGGGTTTGTAGACATAACTAGCTCAATCTGATGAAGGCCTGATACTGCAAACTTGGAGTCCTCCATCCATCAAGGATGGTCTAGTACCAACCAAGTTAAAAAAGTGGGAAGATTTCTTTATTCTGTAGCTTTCTTTCTTTTGTCTTTTATGAGTTTGGTTGTGTGGTCATTTTCCTATTTTTTGGCGGTTTTGGAGGTACTCTTGATTGGACATAGGCTATTGTTGTTGTTCTGACACGTTGCATGCGGTTCTTACGAAGTAGGTAGTTTAATAACTTAATGGATGGTACTAGTGGGGTTATACCTCTTAAGGTGTGTACTAACCCTAGTCATAGGTTTATCTATACTTCGTCATCGGTTAGAGGGGATGTACATGTGAAAAAGACTTCAGCCCTCATTCTACAGCTGGAACACGTATACATAATCCTTTGGTTTCTCATTTGGATGGTAGGGTTGGTAACTCTCTTAAGGGTGAATGGGATAGCAGTAGGAGAAGAATCAAAGTAGAAAGAGCCAGAAAGAACAGAGCCTATGCGTGTTAGGGAAATATGTAACGATGGATATGGTATAGGCTCTGTTGACTAGGGATATCCTAGGAAAATTAAAATACATTAGGTTAAATAAGGTTGAAATCATTGACTGTATTGCCAAAGTGTTGTAGCCTCTTATTAATTATAGCCCGCATGTGACAATGCTGGTTAACGGTTGGATTTATTTTCATTTTTTATCTGAGGAGTCAATGCAAATAATCTTGTCTAGATTTTGGGTCTTGGGTATGGGACCCTTGGTTTTGACCAGATGGCATTATGTATTTGATCCATGGAAGGAGAATCCTAAGAAAAGACATATGTGGGTTATTTTTCCTGAATTCCCTTTGCACTGTTGGTGTTTGCAGGCATGCATGACTGTTGCAAACTCTATTGGGTGGTTCATACTGATTGAAGAAGCTACCCTTATGGAAAACTATTACAAAAGTCCTAGGGTTTTATTTGAAATGGATTATTTAGAGGGTTTGCTGGAAGAATTGGAAGTACGGTGGGATGAAAGGTTTTTCATTCAAAAACTTGATTATTAGAGAGTTCCATTTCGTTGTTTCAGATGTAAAGGCAGGGCACATTTACGACATCAATACAAGGAATATTTTTTACATTCAGAGAGTAGTGAATCTAGTGCATAATCAAGATATCCAGATCAAAATCTCTCTTTTCCATTTCCTTTGGATGAGGAATCAGCTAGGGTTTTTATGGGTAAGTTTCAAACTTTCTTACCTTTATTGTTAAAATCTCTTTTTGTAGATGATATTTTGAGCTCTATGAAGATTGCAAATATTTCCTCATTAAATACTACTAAGTCAAGCTCTAGAAATCCTATTCAGAGATGCCTTTATTTTCCCTCAGATCCACATTCGAAAAAATTGCGAGTTGTTTCTTCTAACAAAGCTAGAGTTAATTTTGTTGTCAACCTTGAAGCCCTTTCAAATGAAGAAGACACTAATAATGGTATTACTTTGGATTTTTCTATTTCTTATTCCCCTGTAATTGATCCCTCTCCTAGGGAACTATCTAGTTCTTGGGTTTTACGTGACTCTCATATTGCTCCATATTCTTCTTTTAAAGTGGGTTCATTTAAGATACCCAAAATTCGTTTGGAAAATAAGGGTCAGGGTCTAAATCCCTCTTTGGAGGTTAAAAATCCTTTGCATATATTTGGTAATGAACCTGATGATGTTGCTAATTTTATCTCCATCAACTCAATTAGGTCCGCTAATATCACAATTAGGAAGAAACCTAGTAAACAGAAAAACAAGGATTCTAAATTAGAGGGTCACGAGAATAAATGGATAAATTCTAGGCTTTCTGATATAAATTATGTCTCTGCTTTACTTGATAAAAACTTGTCTAATGGGTCCCTTAGAGCCGGTGCGACCCAAGATGGGGTATCCTAATGTAGATAATTTATTTTAACATAAGGGGGGTTGGCAGTCAACCCAAAAAAACTACCCTCAAAAGGTTGTTGGAGGCAACCAAAGCATATCTTGTTTTTCTATGGGAAACTACGACTACTGGACTAAATGCCTGTTATTTTTTTCTAAAAATAACACCACACTAGCATTGTTGTGGTTTAGAATCTCCACGGCATTCAGGTGGTTGATTAGTGTCATGGAATCCTCAGGTTTTTTATTTAACTCCTTTTGCTACATTGCAGGAATTAAATTTGAAGGTAAATTCAGGGGAGTGGATCATCCATTCAATTTTTTTAACATCTATGGACCTTATTCCAATAGAAATAAATTGTGGGACATGATTATCTCTGAAGGATTGTTACTTGATCCATATCTCATTGTTGGTGGATATTTAAACTTATCTCTCTCTGTAGATGAATGTTGGGGTACTAATACTCTTTCTAATCCTTTATCCATATATTTCAAAGATTTGTTCTCTGTTGTAGGTTTTCTTGACATCATGCCAGCAGTCCTGGTTCCAACCTAGTCGAATGGAATTGTGGGAAGGGCTGGGATTGCTAAACAGTTGGACCGTTTCCTTATGAATGATAAATTGGGAGTTTCCATTAGTATATATCGTTTGTGGTGTTACTCTATAGGTTCTTCTGATCACAAAGCTATAATTTTACAGTTAGATATGGAGCAGAAAGTTTACAATTTTCCTTTTAAGTTTAATAGCACCTGGATGGTAGATCAGTCGTTTTGTGAATTTATTAAGGATCGGTGGATTGTTTTTTTCTCCCATGATTTACACTCGACTTTGCATAATTTTCTAAATAAACTTCAGCTGCTGAAGTCGAAAGTGAAGTCAAAAGTGATAAAAAGGGACAAAAATAAGAAAATGTTGACGAATGAGGCGCTTATGTCCATTGAAGCTAAAATTGAAAAATTGGATTTCGAGACTAGGGAAGATATATTCTCTTTTGGGAGAAGAGAGGAAATATACAACCTGGAGCAGAGGAAAGATGTGATTCTTAATCAAGTGGAAAGTACTTGGCGTTTGAAAAGTAGGGCCATTTGGGTCGCAAATGGAGATCGGAATACAAAGTTTTTTCAAATATTTGCCTCCAATAGACGCAATGTAAACTCCATTTGCAAACTTAGAAATAAAGAAGGTACTTTTCTTTGTGATACATCTTCACTAAAGGATGAGGTTGTAGTATATTTAAAGACACTTATAAACAAGACTTAGGCAGTAATCTTTTAGAGCAGTTGAATGTGGTTAAATTGTATCCAAAGGTTTTTATTGAGGAATATGGTATGAAGATTGGTGAATTTGTTTTGATGGAGGAAATAAAGGATGTTCTTAAAGGTTTCCTGAACGAAAAAATCCCAGGTCTGGACGGTTGGACTATGGAGTTTTTCCTCCATTTCTTTGATATTTTTTGTCAAGAAATTCATAAAGAAATTGAGGGATCTAAAGTAAGGGATTATATTCCATCAAAGTTAAATTCTAATTTTATTACTTTGATCCCAAAAAAAGATAAACTAGAATACTTCAGTCAGTATCGCCCTATCTCTTTGTGTAACCTACTCTACAAGATTATTACCAAAATGATTTCAAATAGATTAAAACCAGTGTTGGCCAAGTTTATTTCTCAAGAGCAGTTTGGATTCCTCTTTAATCGTCAAATCCTTAATGCAGTGGGAGTAGCATAAGAAGCTTTACATTCTATCATGTCTAAGCATTTGCAAGCCTTTATTCTAAAAATGGATCTTATAAAGGCTTATGATAGAGTTGATTGGTCCTTTTTGAGACTGGTTCTGATTCAGATTGGAATCCATGTGGAACTAACAAATTGGATTATAGATTGTATTTCTACTACAAAATTTTCTATTCGGATTAATGGATCACCATTTGATTTATTCTCTAGTAGCAGGGGTTTATGCCAAGGCTACCCTTTATTGCCCCTTTTATTTACCCTGGTCATTAAGGTCTTGAGTAGAATTATTGAAGAAGCTAAAGGAAAGAACAAAATAAAGGGTGTCAAAATCTCCAGATCACTCGCTATAACTCACCTTCTCTTTGTGGATGACGTACTTATCTTTGGAATAGGTTTTGTTTCTGAATGGTATCAGTACAAATTTATATTTGTTGTTTTTTGCAAAGAAACAGGTATGGCTATTAGCTATTACAAATCTAATTTCCTTTTTAATTGTGTTGAGGCAGAACTTTGTGAGCAAATAAAGCATTTCTTGCCTTACAACATGTTTCTTGTTGAAGATGTCTTCAAGTATCTTGTTTATTATCTTAAACCAAGTAATTATAGAGTTTCAGATTGGTCTTGTTTTCTCAGAAAGATTGATAGAATAATTAATAATTTGACCTTTCGTTGGTTATGTCTTGGAGGGAGGTTGGTATTGGCCCAATATGTACTCTTAATTATTCATGGTTACTGGTTCATCGTTATGAAGGTCCCAAAGACTATTATTAATTCCATCAGAAGCAATATTTTTCATTTTATTTGGGTTGAGAAGCAGAATGTCACTAAATTCCACTTGGTTAATTGGAATGTATTATCTTGGCCAAATTCTATGGGAAGTTGGGGGATTTTGAATCTAGATCATTTCAGTTTAGCTATGTGATCCATAATTTTATGGCATGCTATCATGGGTGAAGGTCTTTGGCACACTGTTCTTCGCAAAAAAGATCTAAAATCTGTTTCTTTCATTCAATGGGTAACAGATCCTCTCAAGACATACAGCAATGTACCATTAATATGGAGATGATTAATTAATACTCTTCATGTCATTGGGATATATCTCAGTTGGATCATTGGAAAGGGTTTCTCAACTTATATTAGTATCGATCCAATTTGTGGTGTTGGGGAAAATTTTATGTTATATGTTCATCTTTTAAAGTTTTTACATGATAAGAATTTTTTGATCTTGGCTCAGATTTTCACTTCTGGTAAGGAGATTAACCAACCTCATTGGTTAACATCCTCAGAGATTGAAATTTCTAGCGATGATGCAAAGGAGTGGAACAAGTATATTACGGGTATTACGTCAGCTGGTATCTCTTTATCAGACAAGCTCGATCAACTTGTATGGGATTGGAAGGGCGTAAATGGTAATTTGAAAGTCAAAGGTGCTTATGCATCCATCATTATGGATCTTCCACGTCCTCAGAGTAAATCGTGGAACAAAAAACTTTGGAGCTGTAGGATTCCTACGAAGTTGAAATGTTTCATGTGGTTATGCTTAGAGGATAAAATTCTTACCTTGAAAAATCTGTTGAAAAGGGGTTTTCAAGGATCGAGTATGTGTGTTATGTGCAGAAGGGATTTGGAGGATACTTCACACCTTTTTATACATTGCCATTATTTTAAAGTGGTCTGGTGTGAACTTCAAGTTTATTTTCACTTCAATGATATATGGGATGGGAAATCACTTGATGTTTGTCTATATAATTGGATTCATTCTAGAGGAAAACTCAAATATATGCCTTTTTTTCTTAATATGGGAAACTTGGTTAAGCAGGAATATTCTATTATTCGAAAATAAAAGAATGACCGTGATCGAAACCTGTAGAAGAGTTATGCATTTTATGATAGACTATCCTTATCCTATGAACAATTTCATAAGCAGATTCATCAATCCCCCTTGTATTGACTACGATGTATCATTTGGATACTTTGATGGCACCATGAAAGACTTGAAATGTGGGGTTGGAATGATACTCTATATAAAAAAGGATCATAAAATTGTTATGAAGCTGGGTGCAGGAAGGGGAAGCAACAACAAAGCATAATTGCTTGGCCTTTGGGGAATATTGTGGTTTCCCAACAAAAGGGGTATTGTTCAGCTAAATGTCCTTGGAGATTCCAAAGTTATTTTAGATTGGAAATCATGTATCCACAAGCTACGTACTCTTCAGTTGGAGCATTGGATCGAAAAAACAAGAATTCTTATCAAGTCCTTTCAAAAGATTAGTTTTTTGCACATCTACTGAGAGCTCAGTTTGGCTGCAGACAAGCTCTCGAAGGAGGCCTTAGGTTCCATGGAGAACCAAATTTATTTCGAGGAGTATGTGGTTGAATATTTGGTAGATTTTGGTGTCTTCTAACTTTCTTTTACTTGATTGGTGGAGCCCGAGTCTTTGTTTTTGTCATAAGTTATATGCATAGTTTTGGTTTCTATATGCTTAGGTTTGTTCAATAGTATGGATTGAGTCAGCTTCTCTTTTATCTATGAACATTTTAGTGATAAGGTTTTTTGAAGTGTATCTGACTAAGGGATGAGTTATTATCCTGAGAACTTACTATGTAACTTTGATTTTCTTTTGAAAATAACAAGTTTCAGTTTTTCTTTCTAAAAAAAATTGGGCTAATTATATAAGGACCGATAGGGAAAATTCATGCCTATTAATAAATAGACATGACGTATAGTATTTATCAATTAACTAATAATTAACCTAGATTATTAAAATATATCTACTAATATGTAAATAGTGGCAATATGTAAGCAGCTAAGCCCTCTAGAGAACGTCATCTTCAAAGCCTCATACCTTATCATTGACATGTCTAATGCCATGGTGCACTTTCCCCACCCAAGAATCATGATCCTCCCTACTTGGACTCCCCATACTCCTAGATTTATCAAAATCAATTTTGATGGGGCTTCAAACGAAAACCCTGGTTAAGCATGCTATGGGGGGGTGGTGTTCAGAGACAACAGGGGAGCTATAATAAAAATTTATGTTGGCTATTTGGGCATCAATAGTAACATTGCGGTAGAGCTCTAGGCGCTTCTCCAGGGGATAAGCGTAGCAACTTTGTAGGGTTACAATCAAATATTCATAGAAATGGATTCCCAAATCCTCATAAACATGATGGTCAAGCTCTAAAAAAAACTTACATATCCAAGCTGACTCAAAATTGGAGACTAGAGGATGACATTTGGAATCTTGAGGTAGCTCTAAAGAAGATCCTGGACCTTATACTGCATCATGTAATATGAACAACCAATAAGGTGGTGGGATCCCTAGCCAATGCGAGAGTCACCCTAGGAACAAGAGTGTTGAATGACATAGTGTCCAATTTGGAGGGAGAAGCCTTGATGAGGGAAAATCAAAATATATTCAAGGAGGAGTTGGTGAAAAGTAGTCACTTCCAACGTAGGATGGGAAATGATAGGATAGGATCCATTAGGGAGGATCCAAGTCAAGATGTAGCGTGTCAGCAAGAGGGACCTAGGCACTTAACAATCCAAGGCCACCTGTCCCATGCAGAACACATGGAAAGAATATACCATGCAAAGAATATGGAGCTGGGTGAGAGTTCTTAAAGCGAGAGTGCCCAAATCTCAGAAAACTTGTATGAGAGTACAAGGAAGATCGATCGGAGTGAAACTAGGTAAGGTAACGTACGAATACACAACAATGCTCAAGCTCATCTATGTGACATCATATTTAGAAATTATGGGGTCCTTTGAGACATTAGGGGAGTTTTGAGGTTTAAAATGGCCTCCTAAGGGAAATAATAAAATAATATTTATAATAATAAAATAAGAGTTCTAAATTTTAGAGATTAAAAAGAAAAACTACTTTTTCTTATCGTAATTTTTACATATCTCCTTAAAAATTTACCCAAATTTCAAGTTAGGGCACTCGTTGGATGGGAATTTTAATTCCGCATCCAACCCATACCCACACTGCATACTTCCGAGGCACCCACGACATGAAAAAATGAAATTTTCAATAAAAAAAATGTATTTTAATATTAAAATAAGTTTTTTTATTGAAAATTTCATTTTTTTTCATGTCGTGGGTGCCTCGGAAGTATGCGGTGTGGGTATGGGTTGGATGCAAAATTAAAATACACATCCAATGAGTTCCCAAACTTGAAATTTGGGTAAATTTTTAAGGAGATATGTCAAAAATACGATAAGAAAAAGTAGTTTTTTCTTTTCCCTCCAATTTGTTTTACAAATTTTACCCTTATGGTTGACATCATCATCTTCAATCCTATTGGTTCTTATAAAGTGAATTTTTATGGCACATTATTTTTTTTAGGCCCATTTTTTACCTCAAAACTCCCCTAGTGTAATCATTGTCAAGGGTGGCATAGGTCTTGGAATTATTCTCCTCATCAAGTTTTGGGAGAGAGAAAGAGGTGATGGGCAGCTTGGAAACAGTTTGGGAATCACCATAGAGAGGATCAAGTGAGCTAAGCGATAGAGAGAAAATACAAAAAAATATGACTACCATCCAATGGCGAGTAGCAGAAGCATCCAATATTCT
Source organism: Larix kaempferi (assembly GCA_027924585.1). Classification (NCBI taxonomy): domain Eukaryota; kingdom Viridiplantae; phylum Streptophyta; class Pinopsida; order Pinales; family Pinaceae; genus Larix; species Larix kaempferi. Next base: position 17,543,964 of record BSBM01000061.1, read on the forward strand.
GTTAGACAACAAAATAAAAATTGAGAGAACATAATCCAGGATTCGGCAGGAGACGGTCATTTTTCAAGTGGTAGAGGAATGCCAAGAGATGGCTTGCTGGATTGTGGATCTAGGGGAATCAATATCTTTCCAATATCTATATGAGTGCTCAATGATCAATTTCTAAATGGGGAAAATCTTGTTGGCTCACATTTTAGAGGACCATAAGAAAGAACAAAATAGAATGGAGTAGAAGTGGAGGATGTTGGAGGGAATTATGGATGATGACAGATGTCTGAACGTGGTCGTGAATCAGTTGGGGCACAATACAGAGATCAAAATCATGCCTCGACCCCTTGCACCAGTGGCCAACACCAATGCTTGATAGGAAGAGAAAATAAATATAGGGCAATTCACTAGGAACATGATACAGAACAATCTGGTGGTCCAGGAGACAAGCTCTTCAAACCCCTTGGATGTCTAGATTCAAAAACCTAGCAGATACAATATGCAAGTTAATGCTCTATGAGCGATCAATGGTTTTGCATTGGGATTTAAATACTTTTATGCAATGGGTCATAGAAGAACATATCTCAATCATTGGCACTATTAGGAAGAAGATGGAAGTTCTGCAGGAGCATAGTAGGTTGAGTGCCATAGTGGAAGGAAATATATGCATAATTGGTAAGCGGCTTGATGTACATAGGACCCAAGTATCTGTTCTACCAGGAGGTTTGAAATAAGTACCCATCATCATCGATGGAATCCTGGATGAAGCACCATGAAATCATATTTTTCATAGCAAAATTTCCAGGTTTTTATTCTGCAGGGCCCGACTGGAATTTTTTGTTATAATATTCGTTAGATTTATAGTCTTTGGATATTCTAGCTACAATTGATATATATAGTGTAGAAAGAATATTTTCACAATTTTTTGTAATTGGATTCGAGACTACCATTTGCATCCTCATAATCCAGACTCTGTTCTATAGCCTTGTCTCTCTCGGAGGTAGGATACAAGGCTTTTTGTAATCTCAATCTGTACTTTGTTTTACTTCTAGTTATTAATAAAATGACTCTCATTTTATTTGCAAAAAAAATACATTTTGAGAATTAGTAAAATTTGTTAACCTTTCGGCACTTTAAGATAAGTATGCATCCTTAAACATTTTCTTGGAGTAAAACCAATGTTTCTTGCTTTTAACTGCAACTTTGGGTTTGTACCCAAGTCGAGTATGGTTTTTAATCGGTTAGAGTGTATGTGGAATAAGACTTATTAGATTAAATTATGAGCTTGATGTTGATTCTCCCATTGTAATTGTATTGCATAAGATTGAAAGATTTGTAATGAGTTTTGAAGACCCTATAATGAGAATTGAAGATTGACTGTGGAGAACACAACACGAGTCCTTATTACATTGCTTGTCCCTCTTTGAATATATGCACATGAATCCTAACGATGGATGGTGATATACTAATGGACCTGTGTGGTGAAGGGAATCCCATTGCATGAGGTAGTGTAGATGGAAGGGAAATTTTAGATGGAGAAAGTTGTAGTTGTGGTTTCTGATAGTGTGGAAAGGGCACAACCATATGTTATGGATTACCTATTTATGATCATTTATGCATTGCAAGACCTATTCCATTGCATCTAGAGTGATGTTTCTATAAAGGAAATTTTTTGTTTCATTGAAAAAGGTTTCCATATGAATAAGATATGGTTATTTTGGTGTGGTATGGTTTTCTCACAGTGTTGAGAAGGGTGCAACCATACCTTATGGTTCAGATGTTTTTGATCATTTATGAATTTTGAGACCTATTCCAATGTGTCTGAATCGATGTTTCTAGTAAGGAATACTTTTGGTTTCTTTGAAAAAAAATTCATTATGATTGAGATTCGGTTGTTTTTGTATGGCAGTTTTCTGGGTGTTGAGATGAGCGCACCATACATTTTGGTTAGAGAGTACCTCTCATGTGGATCTATAGCTTCAGCTCAGGGATGACTATCATGTTGAAATATGCATGAGCATTGCATGTCTATGGCAGGGTGGAACGTTGTCCTCTTTAAGCTAGTTTCCCGTGACTGACATGAGTATTTCTTGTTATGTTTGTTTACTACATTTTCATAATATATGTGCTTATACATCTGATTTGCTTATGGAGTGTATGGTTTTAGGTGACACCCTTGAGATATGATTATATATGTTTGTAGATGATAAGTTTCATGTTTGAATTTGTTCACGTTGATATGGCTATGTTTGGTAGTCAGTGATGAATATTTTATTATGTGTGTATTTACAATATTCTGATGTACATGTGCTCTTGTATCCGGTTTTTGCTTATGGCTTGTATGGATGTAAGTGAAAGCAATGATATATTATATTATTATAATGCATATGGATGTAGATGGAATCCCTCATCTATAGTTTTCCTTATGTTAATATGGCTCGAGGTGGTAGTTAGTAGATCTAGTTTTTAGCTTGTCAATATGGTTGAATATGGGAGCCTGCAGATCTTTTTATTTGTACTGTTAAAGTTAAATTGCAAATTTGATTCTTTCAATGGTTATATGGTTGTATAATATTTGATTATATGATGTTAGATTACATTTTAAAATCTTGTTTATATCCGTTTACATTCATGCTTGCATTTACCTTGCATAGCATGTGCATATGAAAAATGAATTGTATTGCAAGTTTGCTTGTCTTTGAGAAGGCTGATTGTTTTATTAAATTGGCTTGTTGGCATGATGGCCTAGCCCTAGATAACCTTATTTCGTTGTGCATTTACCTTGATTCAGCCTTCCGTTGGGTTTCCTGGTGACCTTAGCCTTGGTTTAGGGGCTAGGGACATGACATAGTAGTATCAGAGCATAGGGTTCAACTTTGAGGATGTTGGGCCTTCTACCTTTTATAACTTTGTTTTTGGAGTGTGTTGTGAAAGAATTTTGACCTCCCTTATGAAATAGAAGAGTTTTAGTGTGCTAAAAATAATTGACAATGAACACATTGCAGCCCCAGTTATATCAGTTAATGAATGAACATGCAATGTGGTTATTGAAAATACAATTTTAAACCCCAAACGAAGCAGTGAATACCTTATGGCATCTAATCAGTGCATAATGCACATATGCCCTATAGAAGGAATGGGTTAATAATCCATGGATCCTATAATAGATATAAGTTATTATTTATTATTTTAATGATAAGTAAGCAATATGCTTATTTTATTGGCAGTATATGGTTATGAGTATGGATGTAATACTATGTGGGTATATTATTATTATTATTATTAAATATTAATATGATTTATTAAGTGGCATATATACCCTATATGGATTTTGGGTTTTATATTGATGGTATGCTTTTATAGGCTTATTTATTCCACTTGGATGGCAGTGGTTACATTGATGAGTAACTCCTTGTATATTTTTTGGAAGAAGACCACTTGTCTCAATGGTGGCTCCATTTTCCTTTTTATCTATTTTTGGGGAAATAGGCCACTTGCCTCAATGGTGGTTCCATTTTCCTTTTTATATATTTTTGGGAAAATAGGCTACTTGTCTCAATGGCATTTCCATTTTCCTTTTTATTTTTTATTTTTATTATATATGTGGCATGTTTCATTTGATTATTCTAGATTCCTCTCATTGTCTATTTTTGGGAGGAATGGGCCACTTGTTAAAAGAGTGGTATATATATATATATATATATATGTTGTGTATATATGTACTTATTGATATGTAATATATTGTATAATGTTATAATATTATATTATATATATGTAGTTGTGTATATATAATCATGTGTATATATTATTTAAATATTGTATAGGTATATACCCTATTTCTCTTGGAACCTGTGTTGTACGTATATACATATATTATTATTGTTTTCTAGGAATAGACTGAAGGGATTTTACTTCTTTGCATTATTTAAATGATTTGCTTATTGAATAGCCTATTGTTGAGAGGGAATAGCCCCCTCTGCTGCCTTACACATGCATTAATGGTTTAATTGATTGGATGTGATAAGTGGTGAGGGTGTCTCCCTCCATAGTTGGTTTTTTATCTTATTGTACTTTTGCTTGATGTCGCAACATCAATAAGGGTGAATCCCTCTTTAATTGAGATCTTAGACTGTATATACTATATGTGTATTGTTTGTGATGGTGGTGTGTATATTATATATATTATATAGATATCAATGTGGTTATATATGTAGTAGTTATAAGAGTGTGTACATATATGAGATAGTAACATATTTGATATAGTATAATGTAAATGATAATAATAGTTATGGTATGATTAGTGTATTATATAATATAAATATATAATAGCTAATGTATGCATATATAATGTATAGTGTATATATACACAATGATATGCCCTTGCATATATAAATACTATATATGTATGGTGGTGAAGGACCTATTCTTCTCACTATTTTCTTGGATTGATTATTTTCTATAATTAATTGTGTTGCATGGTTTGCGGGAAAGGGATTATGCCCAACTTTAGTTGGATGTAATGCATATGCATGTCTAATATGCTTATGGATTGATAATGAGATGCATATGATGGTAGAGAAAGGGTGCAGTCCTATCACTATCTTAGCTTGATAATTTTATTATATACTTTTAGTGTATGTCATGTGTTTGTAAGTAATTGCATACATATGTATTATGTGTTGGATGGATGGGTAATTGCATTTATGTGTACCATGTGTAGGATCTCTTATATATATTAATGTCTTAGAGAGGGATTGGCCCTTTTCCTATGCTTTAATGCATATGTATGCATGGACAAATGTCTATGATTTGGTTGACTATGGTTGAATTTTCATCCATGTTTCTTTTGTTGTTAAGTCCCTTTCCTGGGATAAGGGATTGACCCTTATGAGGTAAAGTATGCTATTAATGCTTGGTAAGCTAATGGATTGGTGTTAACTATGTTTGTTGGCATGATAAGTTGATTGGGAATGGATTGATTCTCTTGTCTTGTTTATGCATATTAAGTAGGCTTAAGTACTCTACCTACGAAGGATCAAATCCAAGTAGATACTTGTGTTTATTAGCCTAAGATGGGTGTGGACTTAGTGTTCGGTTGATGAGAAGAATTCTTGGGAAGAATTCTATGTCTTCCCTTGGTCCTAGTGGAACCGTCTCCCAACACGGGGTTGGCCTCACAACATAAAGAGTATAGGTCATATGAGTGCCTACGGTTGGGTAGAACTTCAAACTTGGACACTGTTTGCCCTTGTTTAGTCAAGTGTTCTTAAGTTATGATCTTGATGCATTAAAATACTTGTTAGGATGTATATGTAGTCCTTACACTTGATGATTTTATGTAAGTTGTTGGTTTTTCCTAGCTTGGCATCCGCAAGAATGTATGGGTTGGTATAATGATCAATGTTGTATGCATTAACATGTGATCATGTTATTGTGATGTAGTTGACAATAATACATATCTTCCATATAGGTTATGGGTATGCATATCGTTACGTAATTATGTGCTTATGTAGTTATGTTGTACATGCATACACTTTGTATCTATATTATGATCATGGGAATAGGTGTACATCATCGTAAATGCATTTAAGTTATGATAGTACTATGAAGGAAATGTGCATGATGGGTGTATATGATAATTGGTGATGTTATAGTGGTTATGAATGTATAATAAAGCATATATAGCCATGATAATCCTATAGAAATAATGCTTATGTGGCTTGCTAGTCTAGTCCTTAATCATGTAATAATGATTGATGGCCATACTTCTTGTGTAAAGGTGTGATTGATAAATGAATGGTGTTATGTGGTTCACTTTGAATTGACTAGAAAGGACATGATAGTCCTATGTGTTATCATTGGGTGAGGCTTGGCCTTTATAATAAAAATGCATATGTCTTTATGATTTTAGAGAGTCAATGTTAATGGTTGAAATATGATTTTTTAACTTTATGCTTGTAATTACTATGTTAAGGACTAGTATCTATGTTGTAGCTAGCCATCACTAAAAGTTACTAATGCTCATGTGGAATGTGTGATATAGATATGGGGCTATAGACTATCTGTACATTATATGCAAGATACTGTGGATAGGTCCTATTGCATATGAGCTTGCATTACTTGCTTGCATACAAGTGCATAATGTATTTAATGTATCTTTGTTGAAAAATTATATACCTGATGCTAATCATGTGATTGATTGGAATGTGATTCAGGTGGAATTGGAAGGGGATTTTCAGGTACAACCAATTTCCATAGGTGCTCCTAAATCGAGAGATCAGGCACGTAAAGGTCCAATGGACCCGTTACAGTCCCGTTGATGCTACTTAGGAGCTAGAAGATTCTATGAGCGAGACATACCCTCATATTTTCAAAAATGAGTGAAGGAATGTACGAATAATGGCATGTGTGAAGGCACGTATGAATATGTATGCATCGAGGATGATGCATTTTTTTAAGGGGGAGGGGTATGGAATACCTCAATTGTTAAGCCAGAGACATATGTTATTATTTTGTTTATTATTGGCAACTAGGTGTCGGGACTATAGAATTTGGACATTATTATTATTATTATTTAATTAAATAACTAGCTTAACATGGACAACTAAGACGAATGGGAGGCCATGGATTCCACTTGTGAGGGGGTTGCGGACTAGAAGTTGTTTCTCTCCATAACATTACTCTTTGGACCCTATTTTTTATTATTTTGGTTAATGGAGGTACTATTACATCCTCATTGATGTTTGATGGGACCATCTTGGCTAGTGCGCTGTCCTTGCCTATTCCAAGCCTCTTTTGATGATCCTCATGTCCTAGTGCACCCTCACTGGCTATTTTTAGCCTACACTCTATGAAAAAGTGTAACGCCCCTCTCTATTTCACCTTTTTCTATTATGGGAAAGGGAATCTCCAATTGTAACCTCCTCCTCACGATTTGAGTAACCCCCAGTAAATTTGAGTTGTCTCTCTTGGAATTGGAGTTACTTCCTTGGGAATTCGAATGGATATAGAAGGATTGGAAAGGGGTTCCCTTTCATTATTCATCTTATTCTTCTCTCTTTGATATATCTAGTGTAGTTAAATTCTCTCTTGTGTTTGGAAATACATGATCTCGAGGATGATATGCATTGTATTACAAATATTGAAGGCATTGTAATGAGGTTTGAAGACCCTATAATAAGGATTGAAGACTGGCTATTCAGAACACAACATGATTCATTATCCCATTGCTTGTCCCTATCCGAATATCTGCATGTGAAGCCCAAAGGTGAATAGTGATGTCCTAAGGGACCTGTGTGGTGAAGGGAATCCCATTGCACTAGGTAGTGTAGATGGAAGTGAAAGTTTAGATGGAGAAAGGTGTAGTTGTGGTTTCTGACAGTGTGGAAAGGGAGAAACCATATGTTTTGGTTTTCTTATTTCTGATCATTTATGGGTTTCTATACCTATTCCATTGCATCTATAGCAACGTTTCCAATAAGGGATACTTTTTTTCATTGAAAAAGGTTTCTGCATGACTAAGATATGGTCATTTTGGTGTGGTAGGGTTTTCTCATGATGTTGAGAAGGGCGCAACCATACATTTTTGTTTATATATTTATCAACATTTATGAGTTGTGATACCTATTCCATTGTGTTTGGATCGATGTTTCCAGTAAGGAATACTTTTTGTTTCACTGAAAAATCTTTCAATATGACTGCTATTCAGTTTTTTTTGTATGGAAGTGTTCCTAGTGTTGAGATGAGTGCACCATACCTTTTATTTTGAGAGTACCTCTCTTGTGGATCTATGGCCTGAGCTCGGGGGTGAATATCATGTTGAAATATGCATGAGAATGGCATGGCTATGGCAAGGTGGAATTTTTTACTGTTAAAGCCAGTTTCTCATGATTGAGATGAGTATTTCTTATTATGTTTCTTTACTACATTTTCATAATATATCTGCTTATACATCTGATTTACTTATGGAATGTATTGATGTAGGTGAAAACCTTGAGATATGATTATGTATGGTTTTAGATTATAATTTTCATGTCTGAATTCATTCATGTTTAAATGGATATGGTTGCTAGTTGGTGATGAATATTTTATTATGTGCTTATTTACACTATTCTGATGTACATGTGCTCTTGGATCTAGTTTTTTCTTATGGTTTGTATGACTATAGGTTACATCCATGAGATATTATGTTATTATCATCTATATGTCTATATATGGAATCCCTCCTATATGGTTTTACTTATGTTAATATCGTTATAGGTGGCACTCAATAGATTTATTTTATAGCTTGTCAATATGGTTGAATATGGAAACTTGTAAATCTTTTTATTTATTCTATTAAATTTAGCTTGCGAATTTGATTTGGTTAATGGTTAAATGGATGTAGAATATTTGATTATTTGATGTTAGATTACATGTTAAAAACTTGTTCAGATCCGTTTACATTCATGCTTGCATTTACCTTGCATAGCATGTGCATATGGAAAATGAATTGTATTGCAAGTTTGCTTGTCTTTGAGAAGGCTGATTGTTTTAATAAATTGGCTTGTTGGCATGATGGACTAGCTGTATATAACCTTATATCGCTATGCATTTACCTTGATTCATCCTTCCCTTGGTTTTTCTAGTGACCTTGGCCTTGGTTTAGGGGCTAGGGAAATTAAAAATATATGTTTTAGAAGGATGACTTCACTATAGCTCAATACAAAGCTTTTGATTTCTCCTCTGTGGCCAAGGTAAACATATTTATGAGTTTAATTTCTTCAATTTCTTAATTTTCTCTGTGTTAATATCGATTATGATTCATTATGCTCTTTTCTCATTTCATACAGGTTGCATATGTCAGTGAGGAAATTGTGTGTTGTAAACTTATCTAGCTCCACTTTTAAATCCAACCAAATCAAGCTACTTGAATGTAGCCTCAAATTTTCCATTGATCCAGAGGCATCCCCATGGAAGATCTCGTGTGTATAATTTAAGATTGTATCTCAAACCTTCCACTAAGCTTAGCCAAAGAAGTAAGGCAGGAATGCGAAATTGTCCTTAGAAAAGAAAAACCACCCAAGGATAAAATATCACATGGAGAAAAAATGCCATTAAAATCCTTAAGAAACAACAAAAACATTATTGTACTGAGGAAGGATAAGGGAAATGCCACAATTATTATGGATAGGGGTGAATATGAGAATAAGATTATTGATCACCTAAACTCCAGTGGAAGCTACAGGAAGTTGGACAAAGACCCAAGTAAAAATATAGTTAACAAAATTACCAAGGCCACAAAATCCTCATCTCTAGAAGAAAACATCAAGAAGAAGCTCATTCCATCAATGTATGTGGTGTCGTGTAGTTATGGACTTCTCAAGATCCACAAGGAAGGAGTTCCAATCAGGCTCATAGTGAACACTATTGGTTCCCCCCTCATATCTCTTGGCAAAATACTTGGCAAATAACCTAAAACACATCACAGGGCATACCCAATCATTCATTAAGGACTCCACCCATATGGTTAGTGAAATGAAGAACTTAAAGGTGGAGGAAGGCAATATTTGGGTAAGTTTTGATGTGGTATCTCTCTTCACAAAAATTCCCATGAATGAGGAAATCAATGTAATCAAGGAAAGGACCAATATAGAAACTACAAATCTAGTGGAGGTATGTATGAGATCTACATTCTTTAGATTTGAAGGAATCCTAGATGAGAAAATTCAGGGAATTTCCATGGGCTCTCCTCTTTCTGATGTAGTGGCTAATTTTTTCATGGGGGACTTTGAAAAATCTACTATTGAATCATTCCATTTGAAACTCAAGTGGTGGAAAAGATTCGTTGATGACACCAACACAAACTAGCCACATGGAAGAGAAATCCTGAACACGTTTTTGGATCACTTGAATAGTACATTGGACCTTATTAAGTTTATTATAGAAATAGATGAAGACAATCAAATTACATTCTTGGATGTGCTCATTTCCAAAATATATGATGGATTCTTGGCCCACTTTATCTATAGAAATAAGACACAGACATACAAATACTTACACGTTGATTCTCACCACTTCCTTGCACAAAAGATTGGAGTTTTAAACACCTTGGTAACTTGTGCCATTAGCATTTATGATAAATAGCACTTGGAACAAGAGATTAAGAACTTATTTGACTTTTTTTAAATGAATGGATATGAAGAGAAGGAAATCAGGAAGTTCATCCAAAAAGTTCGTAAAGGAACACCAAAGAAAAATGAACACCCTTATGTCTCTAAAGTAAGAATTCGTTACATCAAAGGGACCACAAATGCTCTAGAAAAAATCCTTGAGACAAGAAATATTAGGTTCAATTTTTCTCCTCCAAACTCATTTGGAAGAATGTTAGACTCAAAATATTTTACAAACCCTAAAAATCATAAAGGTGTTTATAATATTCCATGTGCTTGTGGAAAATCCTACATTGGAGAGATAGGTCACTCAGTTCAATTGAGACTTTAAGGAGCATAGTGCGGACTTGATGTATGACCAGAACAAAAAATATGCCTTGGATGAGCATTCCCAATAGTGAAAAATTTAGCTTTTCAGCCCTGGGCATTGTTCTTCCTAACTATTCATATCTACTTCTATTATCGAGTAAATCCTGACATACTGGTTACATATATAAGCACAAAAAAACATTTAACAAAACAAAACAGATAGCACGCATCGATATTCTTGGAATTAATCCAATGGGATTCCTTCATGGGTTTGCGAGTCATCTTCCATTAGAGAACTATCTTCATGCTGGTTTCTTGGGTCCCTTGGTTCAGATTTCTTCCCAAAATCATCCGTCAGGTCTCCCAAGGACTCTTCCAGCTGAGCCAGGCGAACCTCAATACTGTCATTTCCACTTTGCAGGGTATCAAATAACTGCCCTTTCAGATAAAACATAAATTTATTGAGGCCTTCGAAGTTAGCCTTTTGGTAGTATTTCATGCCTTTAACATCCTTCTACAGTTCCTCGAGCTCACCCACATGGATGCATACGTTGGGTTCCACATCCTTCATTCGTGACTCCATCCAGTTAATATACAGACCAATTAGTTTGCTCTCCTCCAGAGCGGATTTATAAACTTTGAAAGTATTGCGAGCGTTCTTCTTAATGTCCTGATGAACCACCTTGATCTCTTGGATCTCCTTCACCATGTTATCCATATTCATCCTCTAGTAAGCTGTGATAATAGGGAATATTTCACAGAACAACAATGAGAGCTCCATTGTCGCAAGTGAGAGCTTCAATACCGAATACTACCAAATGAGTTGCAGTACCATCTCCCTGAAATGGATCATGAGAATGAAAGCCTCGAGAATTCAGCATTACTTCGCATGCTTCCATATTACCTCCACACCAACCTTCATTAATATGAGGAGAATTACGAGAGTGGTCTTTAAAGCTCGAACTATGGTGGAATCCACTTGTCCACATAAGGAGAGAGGATCTTTGCATGTGTGTCCCCATTAGGAAGTTGAATATCAAAAACATAAGGGCCATTTAGTGAAAGGAGGATCATGGTTCAAAACAATAAGCCCTTCTTTTAACCTTGCTCCTTCGTTAGCTATGGTATCAACCTCCACATTATTGTGCCTTAGGATGTGATAGAACTAAATCCGAGAGATGTCGCTAATGGTTGATACAATTCATTTTTGTATTTTGTTCATATGCTTATCATGACCTCTTTGGATGTTTATCATTTTTTGTATTACAATATTGGAGTCTCTGAGGATGGTATAATTATCTATATCTAGGGAGACCATTGTTTCAACCCCTTGGAGGAGAGCCACCCATTTTGCTTGATTGTTTGTTCTCCTTCCTAATCCACACGCATATTGACCTTCCTAATCCACATGCATATTGAAATAAATTTTTGCCTCCATGATCATGAATGACCCCTCCCACACCTGCCACCCCTGGATTGCCTTTAGACGCACCATCAAAAAGAGAAGACATTGTGAATGCTTGTTCTTCCTTCATGAAAGTAATTTTGGGGTAAGTTGAGAACCCATATAAAACTTGAATAGATTTTGGACTAAAGAGAGCTCAAAACTAATAATTTTGAGACCCGCTGTCAAAACCCAACAATTTCGGAAAAATTTAAATTTTTTTAAGATAGCAATAAATGTCATTAACCGCAGTCATTTAACCGTCTGTTAAACTTACGTGATTGTAAGTGTGTCTGAATGGTCTTTATTATACTTAAATGTTATTATGAGTTTCTTAACTGTTGCTGATTGTTTTTCTGTTTTTCAACCGCAAGGGGGAAATTGCCATGATGGACTGGCTTACTTAGCTTTCGAGCTAATGCAACAGATTTTGCTTCTCTTACAGATACACAGGTAATGTCGGGTCGCCACAATAATCTTTAAAGCATCATAAGTCAATTTAGTTGTACCAGCTCATTCAGTGAAAAAGTATAGGCATGCTAACCCGGTTTATCAAGCTTTTTAAGGTAGAATCCTTTTTGCATCATGCCCAGTTCAAAATTCGGAACATGTTTTGTTTTACACTTTAATTGTACAGCTTGGGAATTAAAGATATTACTATGTCTTGTCAATACCTGTCTTCTATTGTTTAAAATTTAAGGAGTTGATTATTTGAAATCTACTCTTTGTTTCCATTATCATATTTGATTGAACACGTTGTATAATAAGGATAACACAAGTCTATTCTTTCTTACGCCAATAACTGTGAGTTGCATAATTTAATATCTACCCATTAAAGTTCCATCATGAAGAAATAACAAGTTTTTACTCATCCTTGCAATGCTATCTCAATATAGAAACATCATTTATTTATGCTCTACATCTCTACAGTAACTTAGAGAATGATAGAGATATTGTGTCTCTTATTCTTTCACATTAGTCTAGGCTATAAATTTTTGGTGACAAGTTGCAAATAGTATTGATTTACTTGATAACTACCCCTTTGGCACTTTATATAATAATTTAACATATAATCTATGTTTGAAACAGACTCCAAGTCTCAAACTTGAATGCTATTGACCAAGCAAGTTTGTTGAATGATAAACAAGGTATTAAAGACATCATTCTAGGGTTTTTAATTATTAGAAGAATGATATAAGGATTAGCCGTTATGAAAAATCATACACAACTTCTTCTATATATAATAGGAGTTCTTTTTAGCAACTATGATAAGAATATCATCTATTGTAATGTTTGCAATGATTGTTGATCCGAGTATTATGGTTTTCCAAAACAATAATTGAAAGCATGGATTAATATGGCATTTTGACAAGTTTGATTATGGATTAATATCATAGATGGGATATCCTTATGGTGATTTTAATTGATTAACAATTATTGGGAGTCCTCTTGGGACTATAGAATTTCGACCTACCGTATGGAAATATTAATCTGCTACGTGGTTCATCGAGGGCCAAGTGCCTAGTGATATAAAACACTGGACCTAACCCCACCTCGTCATTTCCTTCGCCTTCGGGCTCGGGTCCTTCTCTGCAGGCTCTCCAGGTCTGAACTATGTGGTGGCATTGTTGTTTCAGTTCTCAGCCTATTACCATTCCTTTGCTTAATGTTATCGTTTGCAAGTCTTTATCATTAATCTGTTGACAACTATGGGAGTGTTATAGTGCCTAGGGTTTATCCCTTACCTTCCTTTGCTAGCCTGGCTCTGGCATAAGGGTATTGTTCAGCTTGTTTCATTACGACTTCCATCACAGAATGAATCTGTTGCTCTTGTCAGTTGCTCAATCGTCTCTGCTCGTGGTTGACGGGATAAGTGCTAAGTTGGAACCCCATTCGAGTTCGTTGGTAAGCTATTAACATTTCATCGTTTTTCAGTTTTAAACGCAAAGGGTGTTGTTAACACCCAAAAAGTGCTCACTAGCTCATTTACCACATTATATGGCTCATTTGTCCATTTTCCTACCATATTTCCATTAAAATCCTAAAAAATCCCATTAAAAAGCCTCCAAAAGGCTTAAAATGCCTCCAAAAGGCCACAAAACCATCAAAATAGCCTAAAAAAGGCTAAAAAACCCCCTTTTCCTCCAAAAATAGCAAAAATCCCCTAAAAAGGGAATAAAAATATAAAATAATGAGGAAAAGGAGGAAAAAACCCTATACAGCTGCCCAAAACCATGTGTTTCCTAAAACCATGGGTCAGCACTCCACCACCAAAAAACTATAAATAGGTGATGGAGATCCCTTATTCCATATCCACAATCACAAGCACCCTTACTCTGCCAAAATCTCTCTCGAAACCCTAGTTCACCTTTGAACTATTTTCACCTTGAGAGCCACCTTTGGCCCATCCCCAACATTGGAGAAGGAGAAGGAGCATTCAGAAGCTTGGAGCATCCTCTTGGACACTGCTAAGGGCTTCACCAACCTTGACACTCAAGGTAACATCAATACAAAGTCATTCTTTCATTTTGGTGTTTATGCTTCATGCTTGTCTTAGAAATAATTTAATTTTTTGTTTTTGCATAATTAGTTTAATATACTGAACTGCTACTAAGGAGTCCATTCTCCTTAGTAGATGCTCATTGGCACAAGCTGGGGGTAAAACCCTAGCTACAGGTGTAACAAAATTTAAAAGTTCGTAGCTAATATCACATTGTTGTTGCAGGTGCTGGCAAAATCGTGAAGATGTGAGAGACACAACCCTCGGCGCTTGGCTAATACCGGGTAAGCCTGGTTTCACCATGGCTTTTCCTCCTTACTGGTTGTTGAGTGGTTAGGGTTTGGTTTGGATAGAGCAACTCTGTGATGTATTTGGATACTACGGCTTCTGTCGGTGTTGTAACTGTTTTACCCTCCTTTCAGTACTTAGGATTCTATATAAAAGATAGGTATTGTAAATTTTGAGGAGAATCCAGGCTTATGAACCTGTTCTGCAAATGATGTTACGGCCTCGGGTGTTTTAGGTTTTGATACGACACTTCTTCAAAAGATTTTATGGGTTAACCCCCAGGGTTTTGAAAATATATCTTAATATAAGTGTTGTCTGTAAGATGGCTTGTATAATGTTTGCGTTTCCTTTTGGTATTCGATACTATGTATAGTAATATGAATGGTTAAGTTTCTAAAACTCTTATTGAGTGAAAAGGTGACGCGACTGTAAGTGAAGGCATGGTCTTGCTTCTCAGCGTTTTTGTTTTCTGTGTTAAGTGGTAATAATAGGGTTCAACTTAAAGCTTACAGTTGTGGGTTATTCTTTTAAAAGCATAAACTATTGATGTGTTGATAACTCTGTCAAGTTGGGGTTTTCACCCAGGTTTTGATATTATAACTCGTGAAATTGTAAATCTTGTTCCTTTGGTTGTTGTAACACATACCTGGATAGATTCTATGTTTTACATTCGATTAAGTAGTGAAATACGAGCTACGGCTGTGGGTGAGTCGTTGAGATACTTTCAATATTTAAATACCTGTAATGTCTGGCATAAAAGGGTTTAATCCGATAGTACAGTAGTGATTATATTTATATGCTGGTTCTATAGTTACGATTTCCTCCTAATAGTAGTTTGGGAAATAAGTGGAAGATTTGGTAGTAACAACGAAGCTCGATAATGAGTTGTAACACTGTTCTGTCTTTTTCGTTTGGTACATGTTTTCTCTGCTATTAAATTCTTATTGTCAAAAACTTGGAATGATAGGGTTTCATGAAAACTACTCGGTCGTGAAATCACTTAGCTGTTCAATCTATTGTTATGTTTAAGATTCTGTTGCAATAGGGAGTTTTAGGGTAAGGTAATATGGTGATGTTTATACTCGTCAACAGAGTTCTGTTAGTACAAGAAAGTCTTGTAGGAAGGAAAATACCATAATTCTTAAGCTTGATAATTGAGCTAGCTATAGTTCTATTAATTCTATGGTTCCTAAAAAAAAAACAATACTAGTTTATTTATCTTATTAGTAATTCCTATATAATGTACTTCTGTTAGGTTTTTTTTATATGAATTTATTTGATAAGTAATTTCTGAATAATATTTAGCTAAGATTGAAGTTTGATTTACATACAGATTTTAAACTAGACATACTTTAACTAGGGTTTGTACCCTAACAAATGTAACCTAACTGTGACTACAAAAGTTCTTGCAACAACCCTGAAATGTCATCGATACTGTAATATATATAACTGGATATACTTACTCCTGTTCCTATGATTATTAAACAAGTTATGTTCCAGAAAATAATTACTGTACACATAATCCTACCTATCTATTTAATTATTACAATTAAACTAGACTAAAACAAGATTACAATAAGAAACTATTGCTTGCGATACTACTGTTGTATAGCATGCATTGAAATATCTTATTAGTAAGATGATAAGGGTATTTAAGAAATACTGAAACACAATAATTCTCCATAATTCTACTACTGATAATTTAAAACTGCTAATTTTTTTTTACTGAACTAAATACTATTCGGACATATAGAAGATAAATATAACATACATTCATTTGTACCTAATAAACAACAGGAGTAGGTAGCTGAACCTGTATCAACTGTGGACAACAATAGCAATGGGAAGCTATTCCTCCCTACCAACTCCTGGAGAGTTCCCAGACAGCACTTCTCAGGACCCCCGAGCCTGCTCTGGTCTCCCTGGCTGGAACTAGGTGCAGCAAAACAATTCACTCAGCCAAAACAGCTAAACTGGAACCAAGTTACTGCAGCATCCCTCTCAAACCACTTCCTTACTGTCTTTCCCACTTCCTCAATGGGATTCCTGAATAGCATTCACCTGAATGTATTCTCCCTCAAGAACTATATTCCACCCATAGCTCAGTTCATTGAGTACTATTTAAAAGATTGCCTAGGTCTTTGTTGGGTTAACTGTCATTAATGAGCCACCTACTCAGATTCCACTTTCTTGGGGAATCATGACCCCAAAATATAGGGAAGTTGCCACCTGCAACTTAGGAAGTGTTTGAGGATGCTGCCACTTGTCTTTTTCCTTTCCACCTAGTTCCATCCACCAGTTAGACCAGTAACCTCTTTTTAACAGCTCTCCCATGCTGTTGTCTCCATAATTTATTTATTAATAATAAAATATTCAGAATTACATTCCATTTCTAGTGACTCTGCTGAGTCATCAGTTTCTACTAAGCATTAAATTTAACATAAGGTCTTAGGAATGTGATAAAATAATTACATTATTTTCACAAAATTGGGGTATGTGACACCCACAGAGATTCAAAAAGGGAATAAGTTTCTTGATAGGATTCTAACCCAGGATAGCCATGAACTCTTTTAGCTAAGAAGTGACACCTCTTATCGTTTTTCTCACCTTCAGATGCTTCCCTTCGAAGATGTACCAGTTTCTTGTAAGCCAAATATGCCAATTGATGTTCTTTGGAAGATCGTTCCAAAGCTTAGCTAGAATTTTTTTATTAGCTGTGATCCTAGAATACCGGTGTCCCCACCCCTTGAAGAAGCCGCTTATATTGTTGGGGAGGGAGAGATCAATTCTTAGATCATTTACATTTTATTCCCAGATTTGGAGTGTGAATCTGCAGTTCAAGAATAGATGTTGCAATGATTATTCTTGTCTTTTGCAGAGGACACATCTGCTAGGGCCAATATTCTTGTCTAAGAACTCAGAAGTCCGAGAGCGTCTTTTTCTTAAGTTCTTAGCAGTTAATATTTTATGCTATGAAATAAGCTAGGAAAAGGCGTAGAGTATGGGAGGACAATCCCGATGCCAGAATATCTTCCATTTATGATCATTGGGGGGCCCTGGGAGTTTATCTAGAAGAATATTATATCTTTCCTTTAATCTGTAGAAACCTCTTTCCCCCCATCCCCTCTAATTTTTCTCCCTAATATTCAAGGGGGATTTCCCATTGAGATAATAATGAATCAATTGCAAATTTTCATGGAGTCATGTGGAGGGGTCAAGGGTTCTCCAGCCCGACCAATTCCCCTTTTCATCCAAGGAAGAGAGATCATGAAGTTTGACTATGTTTTTCTCCTATAACCACTGCCTTAGGCCACTTAGAGACTCATTGTTTTTCAAAGGAGGGTTACCCAAAATCCCATCTTCCCATATGTCAATTCTTTTCCCACTTATAGGAATCCAATAACTATTTTCTCTAATTAAAGAGACTGAATATTTGCAAAGATTCCATATCTTTGTGCCAGCCTTGAAAAATTTCTTGCTAGTACATCTAAGCCTTCTCTTTCTGATGTATTTTTTGACTAAGATCTCCTTCCACTATTCGTTCTTACCTGTAACAAGCCTCCACAATATTTTGGTGCCCATGGAAATATTATTTAGTCTATCTTCTCTTATGACCAGTCCCCCTTTGTTTTATCCAATCTAACACACTCCCACTTTACTAGGTGGAATTTATTTTCTCCATTTAGGCCTCCTTGCCATAAGAACTTCCAAATTTATTTTCTTATCTCACTCATTGTTCCCATCGGAGCAAGGAAAATGGAGCAGAGATAGATGGGGATGGAATTAAGCGTCGAATTAATGAGAGTTACCCTTACTGCCAGGTTCATCTTCTTGACCCCCCTAGGATTGAACCTTATTCTTTATTTTAGTCACTATCTCTCTCCATCCTTCAATCCTAACCTGCAGAAAGATAGGTATTCCCAAGTACTTGAAGGAATTCCATTTCCCCACCACTTTAAAATCCATAATCTTGGATATGGTTAAGTTCATATTGCTGGTGCAATTCTAAGAGTAGGTGCATCTTTTCCTTTTGTTGATCCTCCCCCTGAGACTTCTAGGAAATCAAAGAGAGTTTTGGAGAAAAGGCTCATGACTTCAATGGTGTCCTTCCCCAACATAATGGTGTCATCTGCAAACTGATTGTGATTGACTGGCCTTACTCCTCTTACAATGTTTATCCCAGGAAGCGCACTAGAACTAACAAAGCTGTTTAATTTTCTGCTAAAAGCTTCGACAGTGATAATGTAAAGAAAGTGGGATAATGGACACCCCTATCAAAGACCTCTAGACACCTTAAAAGAATTCGTTGGTCTCCCATTGTAAAGAGGATAGATCCAAGGTCCTCCAATGCAAGCCCTAATCCAATTTATGAACAAAGAAGAGAAACCAAAATCTTGTAAAACTTGGAAAAAGGAATTTGTGTCTTACTCTGTCAAAAGCATTAGCCAAATCTAGTTTGATAGCCATCCCTTTTTCTTTCCTGTTGAAACTTGAATGTATCACCTCTTGCACGAAAATGATGAAGTCTGTTATCTGTCTTCCCAACACGGACGCTCCTTGATTTTTGGAAATGAGCTTCGGTGTAATCCATTTTAACCTTCCTGAAGTAATTTGAGTAAGGATTTGATAAGAAGCGTTGCAGAGGGAGATAGGTCTATACCTATCCAAAGAGGTTGGATTCTGGTCTTTGGGGATAAGCGCAATGAAGGATGAATTTGTTGCTCCTCCAAGCTTGTTCCTGCCCATTGAAAAATTCAACATTCTACAAAGGTCTCTTTTAATAATGTTCCAGAAGTGTCGATAGAAGCCGATAGGAAACCCGTCCGATCCAAGGGATTTATCTGGATGCAAAGACTAAATATATTTTTTGACTTCTTCTTATGTGATGATTTGAATCAATATCTCGTTATTTTTATTGTTGATAAGCTTTGGAATGCCCGAGCAGAAAAATTCAGAGAGAGGCTCCACCGGATCTTCATCTTCTTTGAACAAAGATTGGAAATAGTTGAAAATTGCTCTTTTGATCTGAAGCCCTGAGGTAATAATCCCTTCCTCTTCACTTTCCAGCTCTAGAATGGTGTTTCATCTCATTATTTCCTTGTGTTGGTTATGGAAGAATTTGGTGTTCTGGTCTCCATCCTTGAGCCAGAGACTTCTTGATCTTATTCCCCATTCCCCATCTTCTTTCCTTTCATAATGATGAAATCTATCCTGCAATTCCTGTTCTCTTTTTATATGAGAGTTAGTTATATCACCCATCTCCATGTAGTCTTGTAACTCCTTAAGATCCTTCTGTGTCCTAGCCTTCAAATTCCCAATTGAACGTCTATTCTTGGCCCATTCCTTGAGAGTTGTTTTCACTACCTTTAATTTAGATTCCCAAATGAAACCAGGGGACCCATGAAAAAATAATTTCCATGCATTCGAGACCAGAGATGACACTTCTTCCTCTCTAGTCCAAAAGGAGATAAATTTAAAAGGTAGGGGAATTAGATTTAAGGGAAGAATAAATTCCAACAGAATAGGCCTATGATCAGACACCGCATAGGTTGAAATTCTAGAGGAGGGGATAGAGAGGTCATGTAAAAGAAGAGTATTAACCAAGAATCTATCAAGCCCAGCTGCAATGTGTTTGGTCCCAACTCTTCGATTATTCCATGTATAGATTTTTTTTTGGTTTGATGTCTATAAGATCCCAAGCAACCATTTGATCATCGAGGTGTTCCCCAAAGGGATCTATTACCTTGGTACCTTCCCTTCTTTCCTCCCCTGATATTGTGGCATTGAAATCTCCAACAAATATTGTGTTTAGATCGAGATTTTGACTTCAGAGATCCTTAAATGGGTGCCAGAAATCAAGATTCTTATTATATGTAGTGGGACCATATAAACATTTAGAATTCTTAGATGCTTATCCTCTTCTTTATCTTCTAAATCAATCATTATCCAGTTAGATTATCTCCTTTACTCTATAGATATGTATTTGTTCTTATTCCACCATGTGGATATTCCTCCCGAGTTCCTCGTATATCCTACGGAGAATTCGTCACTATTTTTCCATATTTTCTTCATACAAGTCAAATTTACTTCTTCTGACATCTTAGTCTCCTATAGTAAAAGGATGGAGAGCTTTTCATTCTTAATTAAAAACTTAATAGCTTTTTTTTTTACTTACCTCCTAGTCCTATGCAATTCCAGGAGACTACCCACTTTATTTTCTAATTAGAGGGTCGGACTTGACCTTTAGGTTCTCTGGTGCTACCTCTGTTTGCTTGACTAGGGGTCTAAGATGCTGATCGATGCAGGTTTGCTTCCCTTCCTCCTTTTCCTTTTCGGCATGCTCTTCTCTATGTGTTTTATTTGGATTTCTTCCCTTCTTTCTGGTTGGTTCCTTTTATTCTTCTTGAAAGTCTGAGGAATATTCTTGAGAGATTTTAGATCTAGCGTTGGTCACTAAACTAGATGCCTCTGATCTAGTGCATTCCGACCTTACCTCAATGAAGGGTTTTTCAGGCAAACTAGGAACATAGTTCTCCTTCTGGGTTATATCTTCCAGCACCGGTTGTGTCTTTTCCTCTTGTTACAAAGGAAGTTCTCTTATTTCTCCTTCTTCCTCAAGTTCATTTTCCTGCATATCTAGAGCCCAGAATCTATTATCGATGCCCTTTTCAAGAGGGATGCTACGGGGTTTGAGTTATGTTCTCCTGTGTCAATGGGGCCACCGTTGGGGCTGGCCTTTTCCTTCCCTTTTTTGATGCCTTGTTCCATTCCCCATCTTCCTCTTGGTCTCCCTCCTATTCCTTCCTTTTTGGGAATCCTTTAGTGAAATGGCCAAACTCGTGACAAGCTTTGCATTTGAAGGATATTTGTTCATAATCAACTTTCTCGAGATGATTCCACCTGTCCGTTGAGAGATTGATCTCCTCTGGAAGTCCTTTTTCCAGGTCTACTTCCACACATATCCTAGCATAGGAAAAAAAAGGGGGCCTGGGCTTCACTCTATCTATGAACTTCCCTAGAGCATTTCCAATCGACCTCAGATCCTCATCTCCCAAGCAATGTAGGGGAAGGTGAGAGAGTTTGACCCATACAGGAACAACAGATGGAATGTCCTTCTCGGGATCAAAGGAAGTGTTTCACCGATTCAGGTACATTCCTCTTGGTCCAAGGAAATAAGGTCCGCTACAAAAAATCAGGTCCCTATCTTCCTTATGTTCAAAAATAAAGACGAAGAAACCTTTTCCACAGAAGTTTTGAATGAATTCACCTTTTATTACCGGTGTCCAGTTTTTGTTCAACCAAACCTCGATCGATTTTGGTGATGGCCACATGCCGGTGAAATTCTCAATCAATCATTTCTCAGAGAGCACAATGATCTTGTGTTTAGAAGCAGAAGAGGTAATATTAACTACTGGAGCTGAAGCCCATTTCACAAAGTGTGAGTCCTGAGGGGGGTCATCTTTTGGATTCGAAGCCGCAACGGAGGAGATAACTCTGTGATAACGTTCATCTAGAGAGGGAGAGGCCCCCGGATCTGACGTCGGAGGCACAACCATGGTCCGTCGAGATCCCGTAAGCAACCTTCAGAGAAACGCTAACCCTAGACGGCTTCACAATCCTACTCTCCATTAATATTTAGTATATTAATATATCAACATTATTGTATTAATATTAATATATTAATTAATAGGTATTATTATTAACAAACATAATAATATTAATATTGGCATATTAATTATTACTTATTCTAATTTAATGTTGGGTAGAAAACATATTTACATTAATATATTATTGCATTAAATTATTATTAATATATATTAATGTTCTCTAGCCACATTGGTATTAATATTAATATACTATTATATTAATATATATTAAGAATATTAAGAATAACTTAAAAAATTGGTTTTTTAGATAAATATTTTCATTATTAATAATTATATCCCATCACTGAATTGAATTACCATACTTATCTATTAGATTTTGATATTAATAATCATTGATATTTATATATTAATATTAATATTATTGTATTAATATTAATATATTAATTACACAGATAGATGTCTTATTACATGGATAAGTGTTTATATCTTAGAATTTGGGGTGGACTATCATATATGTTTTTCCTAGATTGAAGGAGGATGGGATAGATGTATTCTCTAGATTGATTTTATGGTCGTTGTTCAAAATTATAAATAAACAATTATAAAAAAAAAAATATAAAAAATAATTTGTAATTGATGCATCGATAACTAGTAGCTCATGTATGGATAACACGTAGTGACAACAACCCATTTAACTAAACAAGGTAATAGGTAACTGATGCATAGACAACAACATATGATTACAACTAAGCATGAAGAACAAATAACAGATAACTAACTTGTGACTTATCGGTGTTGATTGGCCACAAGTTAAGTGGTTGTGCTCATCGCCCACAAGTAGGTGTTTTTATTTTAGAATTTGGGGTGGACTGGCACCTATGCTTTTCCTAGATTGCATGAGGATGAGACAAGTGTATTGTCGAGATTGATTCTATGGCAATAGTTCCAAATTCAAAATAAGCAAGTATCTATCTATCTATCTATCTATCTATAACAAGAATATAAACTATCACAGTCACTTAACTTGTGGCCAGTGAACACCGATAGGCCACAAGTTAAGTGCCATGAATAAGTGATATGTTACATGTTCTCTCATTTTTTTAGTTAAACTTTGCCATAAACTGCACTTTATCCATGCATCAACTACCAATTATTTTTTATATCCTTTTTTTTAATTGTTTATTTTGAATTTGGAATCACTGCCATAGAATCAATCTAGACAATACATTTGTCTCATCCTCGTACAATCTAAGAAAATTATAGGTGTTAGTCCACCCCAAATTATAGAATAAAAACACCTATCAGTGTAAAAATAACTAGTAGCCGATGCATAGATAACATTCATGTCACATAACTTGTGATATATCGGTGTTCACCAGCCACAGCTTAAGTAGTTTTGCTAGTTAATATATATAATTACATGCTCTTCCTAAATTGCACCAGGATGAGGCAAGTGTATTATCCATACCTATTGGTGTTCACCAACCTATGGCTATACTAGTAATATCACTTACCTAATTAAATGAATGGTTATATATATATATATATATATTAAAAAAATAAAGTTAATAAATTAGAGTTATTTAGATAAGGCATTTTCACTATTAAATCATTATTTATATAAAAAAAATTAGATAACTCTCCACACTTATTGTCTACCAAAGTTACCTTAATTTATTTTCTATTTATTACCATCATTTTCTCTATAATTATCTGAGAGACCTATCATTATCTCAATTGCTTTGTTGAATTATCTAGAAACTGTACAACCAAATCCTCAAGAGCAGGAACTAAGATTCATAGCTCCTATGAAAATGTTGTAACCCTCTTATGTCGTATTGCTTCTTCTTTTTCTAGTTAGCTGATAGCTACCAACACATTGCTACTACGCGTGAATCAGGAAGGAAGGGCACTGCTACTGCTTCTCATAGGAAGGACATAGAACCCATGCGAATCAACTCGACTCGGAAGGAGTCAGGACAGAAGAGAATTCCACCAATTCCATTATCTCTTTGATGCTTGTTCTTCATCTAATTACACATAATCTACGCATTATGCATCTAAATACTGTTCAAATTACATTGCATTTAATTATCTAGGACTACATTACATTTATGCATTTAACTGTCTAAGACTACATTACATTTATGCATTTAACTATCTGAAAGACATTAAGGTTGGAATTACAAGGGAGGGGATATTGCTAACCTTTAGCATATGGGAATCCAACGAAGTGCTATTATTTCTCACATCAAAGTCTAACAAATTACGTTGGTTTGGTAGTTGACTGTAACTGAATTCTGCATTCTCCACATATGCTTCAACTGGTGCACATTTCTTCTCAACGAACTGCCATCAATCCCCTTCAAATTTGGATATTTGCTTCTTCCCTTTGCGATGTATAAATGGATGTATCCACAGGTCCAACTTTTTGTGCCAGACACATGTGTTAAGGGTTCTTCATTTTGCATCAAATATTGAACCACGATTCGAAGGCCAAGCATGGCATTAATTCCTGATTATAAAAACAAATGATGCAAAAGTCATTTTATTTACACAAACAGGTTTCATACATCATGTTTTTGTGGTAATAAATTTAGAGTGTCATAAGAAACACAATGACTACTACACACTTTGAAAGAATCCAAGAAACCCAAACCCTTAG
Organism: Larix kaempferi; assembly: GCA_027924585.1. Taxonomy (NCBI): domain Eukaryota; kingdom Viridiplantae; phylum Streptophyta; class Pinopsida; order Pinales; family Pinaceae; genus Larix; species Larix kaempferi. The sequence goes on from BSBM01000061.1 coordinate 17,568,916, forward strand.
AAAATTGAACAGGGGAATAAGGAACCTCATAAATAAATCTGCACTGGAGGAATCTTGATGCCGGCCTCACTTAGGAAAGGTATACCCGGTGACCCATAGACGTTTGTCATCTATCCAACAACGTCTGTTCTGGGCAGAGAACAGGTTCTCTGCCCAGAACAGACGTTGTTGAATCAATTTGCCCAATGTTATTAACAGCTAATTTATATTTTCATTACAGGCAGGTTTAAGTCATAACCTCATGGATTTATTGTTGTAACTACCCGTAACCAACTACGGGGATTGATGTCATTTACTCTTTAGGTTTTTTCTCTGTATTTTGGTATTTATTCATTAAATCTAGAGACTCTCCCGACACCAAGTCATGGCTGAATATTTAAATTTGGTACAAGATTCTCCTTTATGACCTTTCTGGAAATCTTTCACCAATTTTTAATATTATCTACTTTGTCATGTTTGGTTTTGATTTTATTGGTGTTTTTACTTATTTTTATGTTCAATATTGTGTGTGCTTGTGATGTTGGCTCTCTCCAGTTTTCTTAATGCAAAAGATATCATGAAGCAAAAAATAGACGATTGCCATGCTACCTTCGTAGTTTGTCAAATTGAAGTGCCATACTGGGAAAGCATGTTTTTCCAAGGTGAGTAGTAGACCTTTAGATTTTAGACTTTCAAGCAGGTACATTCAGAAGTTATTAGCTTTAGGGATCACACATCAATTACGTAGATTACAGAGTAATAAGCTCTAGTGACCCCCCTATTTAAATGTGTATTTTCAAGGCAGGTCCTGCCCTTTAGAAAGAAATGATATTTATATGCAACCATAGAAAGAGAACAAAATAGTGTCTATCATAGTAATGACTAGTATTTTTAGCTCAAGCTATCTTAATGAGCATCTTATATTATTCAAAGCATTGATATCACCTCAAAGTATTGATATCGCCTCTACAAAAATCGAATCTCAATGACCAAATAACTCACTATTGTTAAGTTAATTGAAAACAAGAAATAAAGGCAGGGACTTGCTGCTATGCAGCCCACCTTGTTTTATTTTAATGGTTTGACCTATTTTGGTTATATTAAAATGTTTTACAATAGTTATACTTGTCTTTACTCAAGCTATGCTTGTGTTTGATGTCACTTCAACATTTTTGGTTCTATAGAACTTTAGCATAATTTTTTTAAGATATATTTTGTATTGATTATTGTTTATAATATAGTAATTCAAAATTGAAGATGTATGAAAACTAAATGTTTTTTTTTTCTATATAATTATATTTAAAGATTTTAAATAGATAGATTATAAACAACTAATAAGATTAAACATAGTTTAAAAAAATAAAATTTAATAATGTTAATAAAAAACATTGTATTTCTTTTCCATTTATCAATAAAAACAATCTATCAATTATATATAAAAACAACACAAAACTAATAAAGTTTAGAATAACTTATGTGAAAAATTCTTTCAAACAAATGAACTCTGTAATTATTATTCCTCGGAAGCCACCCCCAAGTTGGTCCATGATATTACTAGGGTAGTAAACTTAGGGATTTAGAAGTAGTCTACAAATTAGTGTATCCGGAATAATCCTTATAACTAGAACCACTTGCATTGCCTATCCACATAACACCAACAAGTTCTCTTCAAGGTGTGCATAGAGAGCATTTTATATTGGTTAGATCCTACTCAAGTTCTTTTATCAATCCTAAAAATTATTTTCACTCCCAATACCTTCATCATACAACACCATTAGGTGCACTTTAGTATGACCATAGAGAGTTTATTATTCATTTTATTTTGAGTGGACCTTTCTATAGGCAAGTAGCTTGTTGACATAGATCTATCAATATGGGTTCACTTCGCACTATTGTTAACAAAACTCAACGCAATATTACACATCGGACCGGAAATGGTTTAGCATTTCCAGCAACACCCGTAGAGCGAGTGAAGTTTCACCCGAGATATCTAAGGGGGGATGCAGGAACCACATTTTTGCAAATATGAGAGAACATGCATCATTCACACTCAATCTCAATGTAACCCAAAGATCGACATAAACATCATTCGCATAAGAATATACTAATCAAATATACGCCATAAGATATTATAGCATCATCTCTAACTGATATGAGATACATAACACTACTGCGACATTACAGATTCATACACCATATTTAACCATGATGCGACATACATTCAATTATATTGCGATAACACATATTCAATCATAGTGCGACAAAAAAAGAGACAATGATATAGATGAAAAAATCCTTCTCATTACTCATCAATCTGTCTTACATTGCAGAATCTGGGATATACATCCGTAGAACCAATACAAAGTCAGATCCCAAGATCAACATCAAGATGAAAATGACGTCGAAGCTCAGATCAAATCAGATAAATGTCAAAGATAGATAACAATCTGATCAAAGGAATACCAAGATAATGATTCTACCAAAAAGATGATTCCCTTAGGCTTACAGTTCTACTCCTATTTATAGGCTCACTTGGCCGTTACACTTGGTCCACTTCGTGGAGTGACTCATTAACTAACAAACCGATCAACCAATTTCTTTGCACTATCCGCTTAACTTCCTCTTTATCCACTCCACGAATGGTCCTTTACCATTGCCGCAGACCCTTTCATTGCTGGATGTACCAAAACTTGTGTGCCTCAACCCATGCCAACAGGCCCCCAACACAAATGTGTGCCTCTCCCTCGAGCCACCTCAGTCAGATGTTGTTGGTGCGTTCACTTGCATATTGAACTCGTCATAGGCTGCATTGATCTAGTCTATAGCTTCCTTGCTCATCGCTTTGAGCATTGCGCGGTCTTCCACTTCCTGCTCCATTAGGTGCTCTCCTCCTGTCTGCTGCACTCTCTCGAGATTTTCCTTCAGTTGTGTCATTACTAGCATCGCCTCGACCGCCAATTGCTCCACTTTTGTCTATAGCTCATCCAACTGCATCGTTCTTCTTTGTTGCCTCGTTCGCACCTTGTTGACACGATGCTGCAACTCCTTCAACTATGTTGCCTTCGTCATCTGCGCCAGTAGGGGAATAGCCTTAAGATATCCCCTTAGTGCCTCTAACTGCGCCTATGCCTTGCCTAGTTTCACATTGAGCTGGTGCAACTACTCGTCTTGCACGAGACTTCCCCAAAATAGTGACACTTCTTCTGCGATGCTCTGCGCTGCTTTCTCCATTTCTGCAATCTCTGTCACAACCTCCTCAATTGCGCTCTTCCTTTCCTCCACCTGCTCTGGTGGTGTGCTCGACATCGCCCTTGTCTGCAAGTCCTCCTTCCCTTTCCAGATATCTGCGATGAATGCACCCAACCTCAATGCTTTTGCTGCCGCAAGCATGTCTTTGCCTATTTGTAGCACGTCCTCACATGCCATGGAGATGGCATGTTCAAATATCTTTCTGTCCTCCACTGCTTTCATTCTTTCAGTCATTACAGCCTCCTTTTCTTTGCGGAGTCATTCAACCTCTGCTTCCATGCTTTGTACCTGCCACTTATAAATTACCATTTGATCATGCATTGATGATTCGTGATCATTGATCTCTTTGCTCACCGCTGTGTCAGTACGATGCAACATAAACATCAGCAGCATGTTTACATCTAAAGAGATGGTATTGAGTCCTCGTAACGCCACATCCAAATCCTCATTTCCTGTCATGATTGCACTAGGTAACACCTATACGATCCATCGTTGAGTGCCAATATACACCTCGACCATGCACACTTTTGATGCACTTGGCTTTTCTCCTAGCTACAGCCTTGTTTCGATGATTGCAGTGCTCAACATCTACAACAACTACGACACTTGGTGAAAGTATTATGTCACATGTTGTGTGACCTTTGCGCGGTTCTCCTCTGCCACATTCATTATTTTCTCCATCAGTTGATTCATGTGTTCATCGGGGAGGCCGACAATAGTGTTGCTCACCTCAACTATCCCCATTCGGTGCTTCGTTCTAGATTCCTGTCGTTGGGCCTCTAGATCTGAATTCATCTAGGTATCCATCGATGCCCCATCATGGTTTACAATGTGCAATTGATCATCTGCACCTTCATCCTCCTCATCTGATTCCTTTGCTTCTACTTGTGTCTTTGGTACATCTATCGGTTTCCCATCCTTAGGGTATGATAGTTGATCTTCGGAAACTGGCACCTTCCACTCATCCTGCCATTCCTCTACTATGGCTTCTAGTTCTGCTTCGCTTAGCTTGTATTGTGTCATGACTAATTGTTTTTCTTGATCTGCATGCAGCTGGATAAATATCTCTTAAGGCCTTATAGTGAGCCTCGTGATCCTCCTATATTTCTTCGTTGTAGCCTCCGTTAGTCGTAGAATCTTCACCACTTCTACGTGCAATTCTTCTAAATAAATGAAGAATTGGATGTTGTTACCTTTCTCTCTTTCCTTGTCATTTAATTCCCATAAATTATGGTATCGTTCCCCTCAGTACACTTTTTCTATCTCCATCTCCATACCTTGATATTGCGGTGGCTCCATCCATGCGACCAATGCAATCAATAGTAAAAGGCATGAGTATGTGAAGGGATTACCCTTCTCTTGCACAAACACCGCATCCTCCATCAATTCATTTAGTAAAAACAACGACCAGTTCATTTGAACCCAAGCCATGCACTGTTCTGTTGATGCGATCACCCCTGATGTGCACTGATTGGGGTGATTCTTCCTTAAGATATTTATTGACAGTAACTTCGTCATGAGCCTTACAGCTCTATCATTTATTGTGTCTATCAAGTATCACCAGGTGTTTTTCTCCACCCCGTACTTCACCTTCATCTTTGTAGCTAAGGTTTTGTCATTATCCTTCTGTTGGAAGTACTGCAATGGGTCTAACCCTGACTTGGGTAACCCAATGATCTGCGCGATCAAGTCAACGGTGATAGGGATCTTCGTGTCCAACCATAAATAACTGTTGTGAAAGCATACCAAAAGCTTATTTATACATGAATTTACTTCCACCAATCATCCAAAATGCGACATGTGGATTATGGATAGCATCCCTGAACGCTGCAAGCCCAATGCCCATTATGCTGGTTCTCTAGTGATGGGGCCTCCATATTCATGCACTTTGTCGACGAATGTGTTTTGAGTGAACTCTGTTTACGCCAAGATATCGTGGTCATTGTATTGTAGTTTTTGAAGTCACTTCAATACGTATCCTGTAGTGCGGACACCCTTTGGTGTCATTGGATCATATAGGGTGTACTTGGCATTCTTGCCAATTCTTATCACCGGATCCCCCTCTTTCTATGATGGTAGATACCCCGATATGTCTGCTATTGTTGGACCTTGTTGTCCTCCTCTTGGTGTCCATTCTTACTCTGCGATGCCTGATGTGCCTGCTTCTCCTACTGCAGTTGCATCCTGTGCCGAGTTGCAAGTATCCCGCTTCATCCTTCGGTCGGTATCCACCGACTGGCTGGCACTTCTCTTCTTTCTGAACATCCGCACTGAGGTAGTTTCCGGTTGCTCATGTAGAATTGTCATTGGATTGGGTTTTTAATTTTTACTCGTGCTGGAAATTATGTGTGCCATCACAACTCTCTAAACTCACTCTTTGCTCGAATCTGTTCTGTAATTTCTTCACCAATTCGCACACTACACAATGAGTTGAACTGTCCATATGTGCATGCATTTATAGCTTTGGTTTCCCACTTCTCATCCATCGAGTCAATATTGGACAATGATTTCCAAATACTCTGTCGATTTACCGAATCCTATGCACTCATTGGCCATTAAATGCACCTTCATCCACTTGTGTCTTCGTCCATCATGTTTTAACTGCTGCATTTATTACCTGATTTGACCCATTCACACTTTGCTAGATCCAAAACTCGTTGTCATTTCAAATCTCATCGCTATTCCTTCGACAAACATTTGAATTTGAAGTGTTGTCTCCCGAACTTCGTAGTGTACCTTTTTCATCATTTTTTTCATTAGTGATGAGAGGAAATTTGCGGACGAATTTTTAAATTCGACAGTTTCAAACCTTTTAAGCAGGTTCATGTCAACCTATTCGCTTTCTCATTCTATGTGCGCCGGGCTATCCCGATATGGTTTTACCCGGCTCCCATTTACTAAATTTGTCAATAGTGTTCCATCTAACTTTTGTAATTGAACTGCACCTCCATCAGTAATGAAATTTATAATGTATGGACCTATCCAATGCATCTGGAGCTTACCTGGGTGCTTTGCAAACTTGTTGTCATATATTGGAACCATGTCTCCACGTTGAAAGTGCTTTTTCTTTACGTGGCGATCATGCCATGATTTATGTCAATATTTTTCTACCTGCTGATGAAATCTTGCGATGAAGTGATATTCTTCAAGTTGTAGTAGTTGTGCCAATATTTCTTCAATGGCTCCATTGTTGCTCATTCCTATCGCTGCTGCAATGCGCGGACTAGGGAAAATGTACTCCATCGGCATCATTGGTTCTTGTCCATATAGTAATTTGAAAGGGGTTTGGCCTGTCAACCTTTTGCATGTCATTCTGTAGGCCCATAATACTGCAGGAAGCTTTAAGTCCCAGTCGTCACAGTCTGTATTACACACCTTAGTGAGCGCATGCTCCAATATCTTGTTTAGCACTTCAATTGCAACATTCCCCTATTGGTGATATGGGGCTCTCCTTCGATGTTGAATTTGAAATTCCTCAGTCATGGATCTGATGGTTTTATTGATGAAATTTGTTCCTTGATCACTCATCAATATCTTTGGACACCCAAATATGGTGACCACATTGTCGAAGAGAAACCTTGCTGCTGTCACAGCTGTGAAATCCTTCACTGGTGTTGCTTCAACCCATCTTGTTAAGTAATCAGTTCCAGTAATTATGTACCTTGAACCTGTTCTTTTTTTCAGTGGGTTAATAGGTCCCACGAAGTCTACTGCCCATTGGTCGAAGGGTTTTATTGTCAACTGAGGCACTAGTGGAATCTCATCTCTTCGCAATGGTTTCCCTATTCTTTGACATATGTCACAACTTTTAACATAATCTGTTGCATCACCATGCAATGTTGGACACCATTATCTAGCCCTAAGTATCTTCCATAATGACCTCCTGCAATCCCATCATGAGATTCCGCCAACACTCTTTCTTGTTCGTGCAGAAGGACGCATCGATGAAGAACTTCATCTGGCCCCATCTTGTATAGTTATCTTGCTATTAGTTGGAAATCAACGGCCCTGAAGAATAACTATTTCTTCTGAATGGTGGTGAAATCCTCACGTGCTCTTCCTGTATCCAAGAACTATTTACAATCGGTTTGTAATGGTCGTCGACCATTCGAATCCTAAATAGTTGTGCATCGGGAAATCCTTCATCGATGCTCCTTGGTTCTTCACCTGATTCAATCCTCGACAAATGATTTGGTCTTGCATTCAGTCATCCAAGATTCACAATTATTTCAAAATTGAATTCTTGAAATAGCAGCAACCACCGACAGATCTTTCCCCCCAACAGAGGCTTATTGACTAATTACTTTAATGCCAAGTGTTCAGTAAACATTTTGAAGTGTCCTCCAAGCGTACAGTAATGGAATTTTTGTAACGTGTATACCATCACCAGGCCTTCTCTTTATGTCGTCGTATAATTCTTCTCCATAGTGGACAACTTCCTGCTCGCAAATGTGATTGGATGGTCAATCGACCCTTCTCCAGGATGGGCCAATATCACCACCAGCGCCACTGACAAAGCATCTACATGGACATGGAATTCTTTCTTCGAGTCGGGGAATACTAACATTGGTGCTGTGACCATCTTCACCTTCACTATGTCGAGGCTCTTCTGGAACTTGTCATTTCACTCAAACTTTTCATCCTTCTTCAACAACTTTTCCATGGGTGCAGTAATCGCTACATAGCCCCTTATGAACTTCCTGTAATATCCTGTATGTCCCAATGTCTCCCTTAACTGCTTCACCATCATTGGTGTTGGTAGGTCAAAAATGATTGCAATATTAACTGGGTCAACCAACATGCCTTCCTTGCATACAATATGTCCCAATAGGATAACGAATGGGGCACAGAAGATGCACTTCTTTAGATTCAGTGAAATCTGATGCTGTCGACATCTTTCCAGCATCATCCTCAGGTTCGCAACGTGTTCCTTAACCAACCCATATACAGTCCAGTCTTCCATATATGCTTGAAACTTGTGAATGAAGTATTTGAAAGCAGCGACGACAAGCCTTCAAAATATTGCAGGGGTGTTCTTGATGCCGAACGGTATCAATGTGTACTGAAAGAAGCCCCATTCTCTCATGGAGGTGGTTTTATGTCGATCTTCTTTCGCGATTCTGATTTGGTGGTATCCCGAGAATCCATTTGTAAATGAGTATACCTCCTGGCCTCCATCACCTTCAAGTACTTCATCAATGAATGGTGCAGGGAATTGATCGTGAAGGCATGCATCGTTTAACTTCCTTAGATCGACGCAAATCCAAATTTTGTTGGTCTTCTTATCTTGGATGACCATTGGGATGATCCATTCCAACTCTTCGACAGGCTCAATGATCCCTGCATTCAACATCCACTCTATCTCAGCCTTCACCTTCTCCTTGTATCTGGGATCCAGTCTATATGGTCGATGTTTGACTGGCTTAGCATCAGGTTTAAGAGGGATCTTCATTTCACCTAGGTCCCCGAAAATGCCCTTCATTTCAGAAAAATTCATCAGGAACAAGTCTTGAAATTCATGCAGTAGATCAGTGACCTTTCCAATTGTTGAATCATCCCAATAATCTCCAATACTAGCAAACTTGGGATTTTCCACTGACCCAATATTAACCTTCTTAATTTTCAATGGCTGTTGGAATTTGTCGAATGGAATCTCTAGTGCTTTGACATTGCATCTTCCTTCTGACTCTGGGCCACAAATGGCTCTAGGATCTTCCTCGTCATTAGCTCCTCCCGACACATTATAACATTCCATCATCATTTTCGGTGTCGCAGTCCATTGTAGTCCCATTGGTCTTTATGTCAGAACTGTCTCGAGTACCTTTTTGTAGATCTCCTGCAGTGCACTGTGGATGAAAGGATTCTCAGCAACGAAGTTGAATGTCTAATTGAAACAAGTGGTCAACTCTTCCCACGTAGTTGTTCCTCATCGCAGTTATGTTGTGATGTACCAGCTCCGCGGTACTTGATATAGCGTATGGATGAACGCATGAACCCATTCCTGCTTCGGCCTCTTTCCCCATGCGATTTGAAACTCTCCCTACTGATCCCTTGGATCACCGCTTCCATTATATTTCTTTCCGTAGTAGCATTCACTCTCCCAAAATATGACTTCCATCAATTGTCGACATAGTTTCCAACTCGTTATCGATGAATTTTGTGCAACCCACCACCTTGTTGGAGTAGCCTTCAATGCTTCTTCAAGTGCCAGCAGTTGCTGTGGTTCTGTTACCTTGTCTTCGAAATCAATGATGAAGATATCCAAGTTAGGTAATCCTTCGTATGTCAACAGATCACATACGTCCTTCACTACCCATCTCAACGACTGAGTGATTCATGAAAACTCATGCAATCAATTCTGCCAATTTTCTAGCGCCTCATCAGAGTCTAACGATGCCGAACTGATACTTTTCCACCCCAATTCCCCATCGGCGGTGGGATTGATGTAATATTTTGAAACATTGAAGACGTTGTCCCATCCTTCTATAAAATCATCCCTCATTGGTTCGACATATCTTTTCCCTTCGAGTGGATCAAGTGGGGTAATGACCCTCATGTCTTGGTTTTCAAAAGACATCATCCTTTTCTTGAAGTTGATAACCACCTGATTTTCCATTTCTCGTTCTATTCCCAACAGCACAGGATATGAGCTTGTGTTATCAACTATCTCTATGACATCGAAATCTGTGTAAGTCTTCAGTCCTTCTACTTCGACAAGTAGATGAGGTAATCGGCCGATTGGTGTAAGTTTTCTCTGATTTTTCAATCAAAGTTGCACAGGGGACCATACCAACTACGGATTTCCCATAATTTCCCACGTTTTCTTAGTTAGGATATTCACATCCGATCCTAGATCCAAAATGATGGAATCTACATCATATGCACCAATCTGGGTGTTCATCCTCATTTCTCTTCCCGTCTTCTTCCTATGCAACTGGTTTATTGTCCGATATTGTCTCCCTTCCTCCTGTTGACAAAAGGATAGCTACCTATGCTAGCGCATCTTGTTCCTTCACTAATGTCAAGCAACTTTCTAGAAAATTTCTCAAAGTACTGACCTTCCCTAGAGACCTCTGCGAATTTGTCATATAAAAAATTGTGTGGCATTTCATAGACAGGTTCTTTCTGGACTATAGAAGGTGACTTCCCATTATTCTTGATCAGTGCATCTTGTGCTTTTAGAAATACTTTTTTTTTTTTTTTGCTTCGAGGTTAAATCGTACCTACTTCCGAGTCATAGGTCGAACACTAGGCAGTGGCCTATCTTCTTCTATTGCAGCTCCTCCTCTAGTTACCACTGTGACATTTATTGGTTGACTTCTGATCTTAGCTGAGATCTTCTACACATTTGGATTAGGATTCTGGTTCTGGTTTACATTCAGATTTGGCTGTGGTTTTGGTGCATTCTTAATCTGCCACTTCGTGATTAACTGAGGACAATATTCGACATTGTGATCCGCTGCACTGCAATACGTACACTGTGGGGTTGGATTTGGGAAATCTTTCTGATAATGTCCAATCTGTCCATAATTATAGCATGTAACCGGTCCTCGACCTCAACCAAAGATTCCTCCGTGACCAAATCCTCTGCTACGACCACCCCCAAAATCCTCCTCTGAATCCACCTTGCGGCTAATTATATTGTGGTGGATTGTACTTTGGTTGATTATACTGTAGCTGCAGTTGATTGTACTCCAGCTGATTATACTACTGTGGTGGTTGATTGTGCTATGGTTGTGGTTTATTATACTGCGACTGTGGTTGATTATACTACGGTTGCAATTGTACAGGAGGTTTCTCATCTCCCTTCATGAAATAAGTATCTGCAGTTCTTTCTTGGAGCAAATCATATGCTGTACAATCCTTCTCTTCATGACCGACTGACATAAGTTAGAAAAAATATTAACCGGCTTCAAAACCACCTTCTATAAGTACACACATTCTTTCGAGTGATGTCCCCTTGTTTGAAAAATTCGACTCCAGGGCATTCCTCCTTGACAGAGTGGATTTGGTGCACCAAACTATAAATATTCACAGAATTCAGGACACTAATCGTTATGATTTCCTTCAGACTTGCATCAACTGCACCATAGCTCTTCACGAACTTCGTTCCCCTTCTTGATATCATGTATTTGGATAGTCAAGTTCACTAGCTACTATTGGATCTAGCTCATGCCAATCCTTGTTTTGCCAATCGGTGAAGCTTTGAGCTTCATCGCAATTTCCAATGCCTCCACCTGGGATACGATCTTTTGCTGCATCAGCAACATCTGAATGTGTGGTATCAATCCTGCAGTAAACCATTCTTTATGATGTATGTCTCTCATTTCAAAACATACTTTGTCCATTAGAGTTTTGTACCTTTGATCAAACTCCCATACCGACTCATTAGGGAATTGCTTTATTTCCTTCAACTCTGTGATATATTGGGATTCTGATTTCAGTTTCCTAAATCCGTCAATCAATCCAACCCTGATTTCTTCCAAGGTTTTCTACGGACACCCTCTCGGTACTTGTACAAACTTCATATACCAATCTAGTGCATGACCTTTAAAGGTTGTTGCCAATTGTCCTTTCTTAATATCGTCATCTTGGACTTGTTTCACTATCCACACCGCTTCACATAAGAACCAATATTGTTTAGGATCCTCGGTCCCATTACCCTGAAAAAGAGGCATATTTACATCGTCTCTTTCCATCCTTGGATTTCTACTGGTTTTTGTAGATCCCCCACTCTTACTATTGTTCTGACATGCAAGACAACCCTGCAAAGAGCTTGTGATTCTTCCTCTAAAGTTTGGAGTAGTGCACAGGGTTCTGGGTATGTTGTAGCTTTGGGTCTATCCTTCCTTAGGTTCAGGGGTAGTCTAGCCATCCTCTTCGTCATCGCAGGGTCACTTAGTCCCTTATGGTCCCGTTTTGCATTTATTTGTTCCGGTCACACTAGGAATCTCTCTCTCTATCTCAGTCCTCCTCTTCTTCTCTAGCCGGAACCTCACCCCACTTTTCAGGCGACCACAATCTTCCACAGCTTCCCTCACAATTTCGTCATAGCTCATATCCATCTACCCCACATCATTCTATCAAACCCGCATCTGTGTGGTACCCACAGCCTCTGCACACCCAAGCTTTACTCGTTAGAGTTCATGTTTAATATTCCCTTTCAAAAATGAGAAGTTTGATCCACAATTTTAGCGACAATAGATACCTTCCTCTGGGTTCCTTGAAGAACTTCCTTTCTGTGCTGTTGTATGATTTAACTGTGTCGATCGCAAACTCAATAATGTATCCTTCCAACATTCTATCTACCCAGACATTGGCAGCCCTTGCAGCTTTGTTGTTAACCCGTCTCAATTGCTAGATCGGTTATGGGGTCCAGTGTTCAGGATAACTTCCTTGGAAATTCTTCTTTTGAAAAGTTAGTTTCACCAACCATTCATATAGTAGTATAGGAAATTCGCAGAAGAATACTTCATGGATATCAGAGTAGATGTACTTCTACAACCACTCGGTTGTTGACCATCTAGTGTTTCAATTTTATTCCTCAGCAAATTCTCACATCTTCTTATGGAACCATTCTGTGATCTTCGGCTTTGTCGAATGCCACAACATGTCCTCTTTCCTTGTCACACTAGGGTCTCGACAACGAAACCATTTGTTGACACAGATATGTCAATAGGGGTTCACTTCGCACTATTATCAACAAAAATCAACACAATATCTCATAGACATCGGCCCAGAAAGGGTATAGCCTTTCTAGAAACACTCGCAGAGCGAGTGAAGTCTCAACCGAGATATCTAAGGGGGGATGCAGGAACCACGTTTCCGAAGATATGAGAGAACATGCATCATTCACACTCAATTGCAATGTAACCCGGAGATCGACATAAACATCATTCACATCAGAACATACTAATCAGATCTATGCAATAACATATTATAGCAGCATATCTAACTGATTTGAGATACATAACACTACTGCGACATTACAGATTCATACACCATATTTAACCATGTTGTGACATACATTCAATTATACTGCGATAACACATATTCAATCATACTGTGACATAAAAAGAGACAATGACATAGACGAAACAATCCTTCTCATTACTCATCAATCTGTCTTACATCGTAGAATTCAGGATATACATCTGTAGAACCAATACAAAGTCAGTTCCATGGATCAACATCAAGATGAAAAAGATGTCGAAGGTCAGATCAGATACAATGTCAAATATAGATCATGATCCGATCAAAGGAATACCAAGATAATGATTCTACCAAAAAGATGATTCCCTTAGGCTTACAATTCTACTCATATTTATAGGCTCACTTTGTTAGAAAAATAGGATCGTAGAGCAATAACAATAAACAGAAATGCAAATATAATCACACAAACACATTACAATAGAGACACCAATATATCGTGGTTCACCCAAGATGGGCTACGTCCACATTGAAATTGCCAGTCCTTATTATTATACTGTCCAGCAAAGTGAAGTGATACAACTTGCAGCACAACCGCTGCACTTCCTTTTCATTGCCTCATAGCCTCTCTTCTTGATCTCAGATATCTTTACAATGCATAATACCTAATACATTAACCCTAGCTGTATTACAATGTGTTTCTTTTATAGGGGAAATACAATGGGAAAATACCACGAGATACCCAAAACCATGGGCCCGAAATCTATTGGCGAAACAACCCAAGGTTGGGGAATGAGTGTACAGTCCTCTGGGGTACACGACTAAGACAATATCATCTATGAGACTGGAAGATCTAGCTCCACAACCAATGCACTTGTCCGTTACACTTGGTCCACTTCACAAAGTGACTCATTAACTAACTAACTAATCAACCAATTTCTCTGCACTATCCGCTTAACTTCCTCTTTATCCACTCCATGACTGGTCTTTACCCTTTTCATGGTCCCTTTCATTGCCGGTTATACCAAAACTTGTGTTCCTCAACCCCGTGCCAACATAGCTTCTCTGCTAGAAATTCCTAATCCTCTATCTTCAATGGTTTTCTTTGTTTTTCCCTCCTAACTCACTCATTCTCCCTCTTCCACCAACAACCCCTTCTCCAATTCGAATCCCTTTTATAACCCAAAAGAGGTCTTCTTTTTTTTCTTTTAACCTAACAAACTAAATATAACTATTTTTGTATTTGTGGAGTCTTGTCTATTTTTTTTTGAGATAAGGTTTCTTATATTTTAGTGTTACTTGGAAAATAAGTGCTTGACATCCCAAACTCAAACATTTATTTCTCTATTGTAGTTACAATGTCCCTCTTTAGTGGAAAATGGCACAATCAATTTCTTTTGAAATTTTGATTATTAATATCAAAATCAAGAGTTGTCATTTACAATTATTAATATCAAAATTATAATATCTCATGGTAGTTCAATCAAGTCACAAAATTGATTTACAATTAACATGATAAAACCTAACTAAATACTTCACATTATAAGGGTAATACTATGGGGTATTACATAGGAGCATCAAATACTAATCTAACTCTCTTCATTCCCAAGGAGTTTACCAAATTCTTTACTTCTAAGACAAATCCTACATTAATCAAACATGCAAATCTATCCAAGCCCACATTGAAGAGACCATGGTTGATATCTCCAAATCCACTATGGATAATCACTCCCACAACACCAAACATCTTATATGTTTTTATTAAACCGAAATATTAGCATCAACCCCTTATTACTAAATTAGTCTTATAGGAGAATCTTAGCTAGTCTTAAACACCCATCATCCATCAATTTTACTCATCTCAATATACTTAATCCTTATCAAGTCATTTATCATTCCTTCTAATTTTTCCTACTATCCCCTTCCTCATTCATTTCCCTCCCTTCTTTTTTTATCATTTATACTCTTCATTATCTCTTTTTATCATTTATACTCTTTAGTATCTTGATGAAATTTGATTCTATTCACTATTATTATAATATAATCATTCATAACCAACCACTTTAATTTATGTTTTCATTACTAACCACTTTTATCCTTATTCTTACTCTATTTTATTATTATTTTCTAACTAACCTCTAATTGTACCTTCTCTTGTTTTAATTTCTATTTTCATACCCAACTAGTCTCATCCTTTTTTTTTCAACAGGAAAAATATTTTCTTGATATTCCTTCGAATAAAATTAAATACATCTTACACCATTACAGTCACCAATCCAATCCCAATAAGTTATACAAGTCATAACAAAAAAGACCATACTCTCTATCAAAAGTTGTACCAAAAACATTGCTACATTCTATGAATTGTCATATACCTCCTATAAAAATACCTTAACAATTACACACAAGTCCTATCTTCACATATCAGTTATGTGTGTAAAAGGAAAAGTTTCTTCAAATAATTGACCCCTCCACATATTCTGTCACATGAAAGTATCCTTCAAGTTCTTCAACAACAACCTTGAAAAGCTCATCAACATCTGAATTTTGTTCCATATAAATATGTTCTAAGACCATATTTGGAAGATATGATATATGAAGACTCATAGGATCCATCCAATTAGTTAAAGAAAGAACTTACAAGTTGTAATCTCCATTTTCCTAGTTGACAATGACTTTTGAGCATCCATAAATGTGAATGGAGTCAATACCAAAGAGAGTTGCAAAAAATAATAAACTCTACAAACCAAGAAGTTGAGCTCTAATATTTGAACCATAACCACTATTAAAACAAATATTAAAATAATGATCTTCATTGATCTTCAACACTATCCCATAACCACATATTTGGCAGCCCCATCGAAAAAGCCAAATAGATGTTTACATTTTTTTTCTTTTATATTTTTCTCAAAATATTTATACAAGCCACGAATTTTCAGAGCACATGTTTTCACAATGGGAGGTTTGTCCTCAAAAATATACTTGTTCCTGTAGTTCCATAAAATCTTTTTAAAAAATAATATTCATTATCATTATATATAATTAAATATATTTTAAATACATAAAAAAAATTACATTTTAATTTTATTTACGAGTTAATAAAATCTATATTAATAGAAACAAACTGCCCGCACACCTCATGGCTTATAAATTACGTATACATCACAACTTAATTTTAATCATTTGTATTAAAACTATTCTTAATCATTGGTTACATCAAAATCAATGATTAACGATGAAGTAAACTATCTATAAAAACTGGGAATACATCAAAACATCCACCTACATGATTAATGATGAAGTAAACCACCTATCCAAACTATAAATACATCAAAACATCCAACTACTTTATATTTATATATATATATAAAACACAATATATAAAACCACATCGAAAGTAATCTTACATTCTTAATCTTACAATATATATATTTTATATTTATATATATATAAAACACAATATATAAAACCACATCGAAAGTAATCTTACATTCTTAATCTTACAATATATATATGTATATATTACATCCTTAACCTGAAGTCCAAAAGATAACTTTATAACCTTAATTTTAAAAAGGAATCTCTAATTTTTTTTAAATTTCAGTTTATTTTTTCATCTAAAAAACTGTTGCTTTTCCTATTTAGTAAAAAGCAAAGAGAGTAACAACTTTGATCACATCAAAGTGATCAATGATGAAATAAACCATCAATTCAAGCTATGAATACGTCAAAACTTCCAGCCACTTGGAGTTCAAATCCACGATGTTGTAATAGCCCAGTAAGGCCTTCACGTTTATGAAAGATATTTGACAAACTAGATTGGTTGTGTTTGAAGCTGGTACACCCTCTAGCTCTCATTAGGTGGAATATTAACACCAATCAACTCAATGTTAGATGTTACTCGCGGAGTCGCGTGTATTAGTAATCCTTAACTTATATGTTTGTAGGGATATTGGAGAAAATTGCAAGCAAATGTTTCAACATTATGTGGAATGGAGAAAGGGATATGGATGAATGGAGAAAGGGGTATGGATGCAATAGCTTTAGTTAAATGTTAGATTTGACAAACCCAAGAATTTTAAATAGTGTAAAGCAAACAATATACATCAATTTGGGATAGATTTTAGTGATCAAACTAGAAGTCCTTTGGAAGTAAGTAATGAAATCTAAATACATTGCTCCTCTTTATGTGGAAGATTGAAATTCAAATATATTGCTCCTCTTTATGTGAAAGATTGGATAAAAATGCTCATCAAAGTTGTAATGCTTAGCTAAATAATGTTAACCTTTCCTATTGTAGGGAATTGGTTATGTTGGAAGGTTGGCAATGGAATTAGGATTCGATTGTGGCATTGAGAACATTGGGAATTATATCTTTTTTTGATGTGAGAGATCAAGTACATAGTTCGATGTGACAACAAGGATGAAAGGATGTCGGGTTTTGGGTTTAGATGGTTAAAAAGCTAAAAAAATGGAAACATTTTATCCAAAAAATGTAGAAGTCTTATTCTGCTTAGATTGGAAGATAATACATTGATATAGTCCAAAAACCCTACAAAGGGAGATTACACAACTACTGTTGGATATTCAACAAGATTTTTAGAAGGGTTTTCGAGCAAGGAGACACCAATTGGTGATGGAAACCATTGTGGAAATTACAATCTCCTCTAAAATCTAGATACTTTTTTGGTTGCCATTATCAAACAAGATCCTAACTTTGGACATTATGCTCTGAAAAAGGTCTCTGTAAAGACCAAGCTTCTATGTTTTATATATAAGTGTTGAAGAACTTTCTAATCACATCTTGATGGATTGTCCCTTTACAAAAAAGCAAGTAAATCATAAGCTTAAATCAAGGCATGGGCAATGGGAGGACTCACCGTCTCTAATTAAAGGACTAAAGCATATGATGGAAGATATATCTCTCACCAATCATAAGGCACTTCCCTATGCAATTTCTTGTGGTTATTGGGTTACTAGAAATTACTTTATTTTTGAAGTAAGTTATTTCTCTCCATTAGAATTTTTCTTAAAGATAATTTATATTTATGATGATATCAATTTGACTCCAAAGGCCATTCCCACAAGACAAATATAGACATTGGAGATATACAAAACCAATGACTATGGTTTATTTGGTGGAGCAAACCAAGGGAACCCCAGGAGGTGTGGCATTAGAGGTGTTATGTTTTCTTTGGATTCTAATAGTTTCTCCTTTAAATTGGATCTAGGAAGGTCGATTCAATAATTATGCATAGATGAGGGCCTCTATAGGATATCAATAGAGAAAGGTCTGTACCATTCCCAAGTATTTGGTGATTCGACATTGACCATTGATTAGGTTAAAGGTATTGTATGGTTTCATATTATCTGATTTCAACCTATGAACATTGGATCATATTATGATTTTGATTGACAACATCGATGAGGTTACTTTCACCCATGTTTTTGGGGAGCGTTGCAATATCTTTGTTGACAAGAAAATAAAGTTCTTAAAGGAATTTTTGATCTAGTTTAGCACAGAAAGGATGGGGACCACCATTAGGATCCCATATTCTTTTTCAGTGAATCAATCTCAAATATCCTCTACTTCTAGGCCTCATAATAGGAAAATATACTATATCTCGATGTTAAATCCTTTCAAAAAGTGGGTAGGGTCTTTTTGCTAAATTGTCATGGGTGTTTGCAAGATAATAATGGAAAAAAAGGGCAATGGGGAATTCAGGAATGCACTCACATGGAATGCATGTGTGTTCTTAAAAACATGTGTGCACTACTTTTACAATTGCTTTGGTGTATTTTGAAGTGACGGGAAAATTCTATGAACAAACAAAAGGTGTTGCCATTGGTTTATCCTTATACCCAACATGGCCAACATATTCATGGAGGCTTTGAATCTTTACCTCTTAACAACTTCAATCTTAAAACAAAAGGTTGGTTTTGTTTCATTGACAAAACCTTTGTTAATTGGCAACTTGGTTGGGATACCCTTGACTCTTTTCATAACCATCTTAATAACATTTCACGCCACATTCAGAGCACCAAGGAAAATCCAACAAGATAACTCTTCACCCTTCCTTGATAGCCTAGTCACTTTTCAACTTGATGGTATAGTCTCTCACTAGATCTATTGCAATAAACCAACACTAATAGGAACCTTCATGCCCAATCCCATCACTACCCTACTAAAAAATCCTTCATTCTCAAAACCTTCATCTCTAAAGTTATTTGTGTCTCTAATCATGAACATATTAAAACCAAAAGATCCTACCTCACTAGATCCCTCCTAGCTAATGGTTACTCCCTAACATGGATTATCAAAGCCTTCTATTCAACCCTCCATCCTAAACTACATAAACCCATTCCCAATACCTCTCCAGGCTAGCCCTCATCTCCCTTCCTTACATTCATCTAATCACTAATCACATTTCCAAAATCCTAGATAAAAATAATGTTATTTTAATAAAGCTTTTTTCAAGCCTCACAAAACTCTCAAGCAGCAAAGACAAATCTAACCCTCTTCATTCCCAAGGCGTTTACAAATTTCCTTGTTCTTGTGACAAATCTTACATTGATTAAATGTGCAGATCTACCCAACCCCACCTTAAAGAGAACATGGTTGATACCTCCAATAACCATCTCTCCAAATCCCACATTGATAAGCACTCCCGCAACACCAAACATCATATATGTTTTGATCAAACTAAAATCTTAACATCAACCCCTCATTAGTGAGCTCATCTCATAAGAGAATCTCTTGAAATTGTAAAGCATCCCAACAACTTCAATCAAGATGATGAATACAAGCTAAACTAGTCTTGAAAACCCATCATCCATCATTTTTTCTCATCTCAATATATTGAATCCTTATCAAGTAATTTTTCACTTCTCCATCTTCTCTTTTCCTCCCCTTCTAATTTTTCATACACTCCCCTTCGTCATTTATTTCCCTTTGTTCCATTTTCATCATTTATAAGTTGTTAATTATCTTTATCAAATTTGATTCTCTTCACTATTATTATAATATAATCATTTAATCTTTTAATAAACTCTTTCTTTTTCTTGTTATAATTAAAAGAATAAAACAATACAAAATTAATCATTATCATTACATTTTAATGAAAAGAAAAAAAATTAAAGTCTTTTAAAAAAATGAATATATTAATTATTACATATGATGATGATGGTTAAAGTCCATTGAGACTAAATTTGGAAAAGAAAAAAAAAATAAAATTGATTTGCTTCATAAATATAGAATTACTTTAATTAAATATACTGTACTTAAGCTTTGCATTTTAACTTTTTTTTATCTTTTTAAAATTAAAATAAATCTATATTAATGATTATTATAAATTAACCTATACATCACAACTTAATTTTATAAATTAATTGTTATTATTCTCTTTTGAAAAATCAACCTTGCCCATTATATTTTATCTTTTATTTCTGTTATATTAAAACACAATTTTTAAACACCCATTTTTTTCCAAAGAAAAAAGCATATTCATTGATCATTAAAGAACATCGAATACATTCCACAAGTGCATATAGTACGATATAATATTGTTTTAAAGCTTCAAGAACTTCCAAAAGTTAAGAAACCTATATATAGCTGTCCAGATTTATCCAACTAGTTTCCAGAGAATCTTCTCTTTTATAAATGATTTTGCAGTAGCCTTCATCCTCGTTCAAACCATCTTTAGAAAGTCCATCGGCCACCTCATTTTGTTCTCTGTAGAGATGGCCAATTCCACCTGACTAAAATAAGCCACCAAAGTATCCAAACAGTTTCCCAAATGATGCAATACATGGTTATTCAAAGTTATTTCCTTGTTCATTCTTTTGATCCATAATTCAGAGTCTCCATAAATCCTTAAAGTCTTCACCGAAAGCTCTTTTTCCTACAGTAAAATAAGTCTTAAAGCGAGCCCCTCAGCTCGATTATTGGTTCCTTCCCCACCATTAGCTTGGAAGCTTACCTCCCTTCCTTCAAACTTCAGCAAACCTCCCAAACCACATCTGGAATTTACACAAGCTCCATCAAAAAAACCGACAGTGTCTCCCTCCTTATGAGTTAATTCTTTCATTTTTTCTGAACTTCTGTTTCCCCATTGAACCCAGAAAGAATTTATAGGTAGACAGAACCTGAGATATTACAAGAAAACAAGGAATGCCATGATCTTCGAAAATCGGCTGGTTTCTGGCCCCCAGACATTCCAAGCCACCATAAAAGGTAAGCATCTCAACACTTTTAGATTAGGTTCATTGTACCATGACTTTAAGAAATCAATATAAGATTCACCATCCCCTAAAAAACTCAAATTAAGGTTCTTCCCCACACCTTCCCAAACCTGTAAAATAAAAGGACACTTTAAGAACAGGTGAATAGCGTCTTCATCCTCCTGCCTGCATAAATTGCATCTACCCGGTCCTTCCATGTTCCTCCTTTTTAGCTTATCCCAAGTTAAAACATTTCGCTTAATGATCAACCAAACCGGTATTTTGCTTTTAAAAGGGGCCTGAGACTTCCAAAGCTTGGTTCCCCACCAAGGATAATCGTCATGCTCTTTAAACCACATAGTTCTATACTCCTCCTTTACAGAAAAAGAGGCCCCAGCTGCGGTCCCCTACCACTGTAATTTATCAACATCAGAACTCAACCTTATGAAACCTTTCCTCAGCTCTGCCGTCCACAAATTCCAAGTCTCCATCCATCTCATTGGTAGAGGCAAATCCTCTACTGTCATCCAATATTGTAAGAGTCCATTCCCACCTGTCGGGATATCTGCTAGAACCACCTTTCCATCCTCTGCCAGAAAATCTAAAAGCTCCAAAGGAAGAACAAGTTCTCTATTAACACCAAAGTAGTAATCTTTTCCAATTCTTGCCAACCTACCATCTCCCACAGCCCACACTAGGCATCTTCCAATGATAGGGAAAGAAGCCACAATTGCCTTCCAAAACAAAGATCCTCCCCGACTACTCTTGCTAGGCAGACGAACCCAATCTAGCACCGAAAGATTGCCACAGTACTTAAATTGAAGTAAAGATTGCCGCTTACCTTGGTTAGAAATAAACTGCCAAACCGACTTAGATGCCAGAGCTGTACCAAACGATGATAAGTCCTTGAAACCCCATCCCCCCACCTCCTTAGCTTTTGATATTGATACCCATGATGTCCAATGTAGTCCTCTATCATTTTTCCCCGACCAGAGGAATCTGAAGAAAAGTTTCCTTAGAGTATGTAGAATCCCCTGAGGAATCTTGGCATTGATCATCCAGTAAACAAGAATGGCACTTAAGATACTTGAAATTAACACAGCTTTACCTCCCTTAGACAAAAACTTGTTGCACCAAAAGAATATGTGTCGCTCCACCTTTTCAATAAGCCATTTCCAATCCTTTAACCCATAACAGTTTGGTTTCAAATGAAACCCCAACTATTTAAACCCCTCGGTTAAAGGATAGGAATCCATCGACATTAACTCCAAGAATTCGAGCAACTCGGCATCTTCCAAATTAAGATAGTAGCAGGCTGATTTGTCCAAATTTAACTACATGCCTAAAGCCCTACTAAACAGGCAAAAAAGATCCTTAATAACACAAACATCAGTAACAGAGTTCCCAAGGAACAACAAGGCATTGTCTACAAAGAAAATATGGGTAAAACGAACAACACCAAATCTTAAACCAGAAACAAGACCATCACCAGCGGCCTCTATTAAAAGATGACTCAGTCCATCCATGACTAATAAGAACAAGTATGGAGAAAGCGGACACCCCTGCCTTAGACCATGGGTAGGAGTAAAGAAACCTGACGCTGCCCCATTAATTAATACTGCAAACCTGATGGTAGTCATACATGACCATATCCAGTTGACGAAAGATAAACCAAACCCTATTTGAATAAGGACCAGTCTAATATAGAGCCAACTGGTACGATCGTAGGCTTTAGAGAGATCTACCTTCAAAACCTTAGCCGACACATTCTGTAACTTAATCGTATGAATGCATTCTTGAGCACTCCCAATTCCTTCATGAATGCTGCATCCAGGAAGAAAGCCGAACTGTTCCGGTGTTCTGTGCCTATCCAGAATAGGCTTAATTCTTTCTGCAATTAACTTAGA
Source organism: Larix kaempferi (assembly GCA_027924585.1). Classification (NCBI taxonomy): domain Eukaryota; kingdom Viridiplantae; phylum Streptophyta; class Pinopsida; order Pinales; family Pinaceae; genus Larix; species Larix kaempferi. The sequence continues at coordinate 17,592,201 of BSBM01000061.1, forward strand.
TATCACCTTATAAACCACATTGAATAAAGAAATAGGACGAAATTCCCCAAACGTCTAAGGCTCATCCATCTTAGGAATAAGGGCTATAAACGTTGCATTGATACAAGGTAGAAGCTTGCCAGTTAATCAGTTCTTCTCAACCACCCGCAGAAGGTCATCTTTCAACATTTCAAAGAAAGCCAAGTAAAACTCAGAGGTCCAGCCGTCAGGACCCGGGCTCCGATCCTTCTTGAGCTTGGAGAGCAAGGGCAATAATTCTTCCATAGAAATCGGCGCGTTTAACGCTTCTAAGTCATCCTCCAAAACCCATCTTCCAAACTTAGTTACAGTAGTAATCATATCTGGCAGATGGATATCTTCAGGCTCTTTATAGAAATCAGAAAAAAAAATCCACACCTCCACTGACCAACTGCTCAAAACCCCCAAGCTGCTCTCCACGACCATCCTTTAACTCCCAGTTAGAGTTAATCCTTTTCCGATGATTAATCATCTTATGAAAGTAACCAGAGTTTTCATCTCATAAGGTCAACCAAACCAAACTGCTCTACTTTTCATACAAATGTCTGCTTCTCTTTCCAACAAAAGTCCATTCCGACGATCCTCCAAGAAAGACAGAACCCTTACCAATTCCTCCCCACAGGCCCTCCATGACATTCATAAAATTGCTTCAAGTTCCTTTCGGCCTCCTTAAGTCTAGTATCCAAAGACTCTCGCATCTCCTTCGCCCAAATAATAGTTAAATCTTTCAACCGTTTAAGATTTGATACAAACTGTTCCTCACAAAGAGACGGAAGAAGTAGAGTTAAAGAGAGCCCAATTTACCCGTACCAATTTCTAAAAATCAGTAACACATTTTATAACCAACTTTAAATTTCTCAATTGTTTTTAATAAGTAACACGGCCACTGCTTCATCCGCATTAAATAGCTTACAGCAGACTTGACATCGATCGCCCATCCATATTCCCTGCAGCATCTACCGCCAACTTTTAGTTCCACAAAAATTTCGGTCATTGCGAAGACTTCGGCTCTGTCCCGAAGTATATCACTGTTTATATCACGGGATTGCACTGTGAGAAGTGATTTCGGTCATTGCGAAGACTTCGGCTCTGTCCCGAAGTATATCACTGTTTATATCACGGGATTGCACTGTGAGAAGTCGCAGCATCTACGGCCAACTTTTATTCAACAATAATTTCGGTCATTGCGAAGACTTGGGCTCTGTCCGGAAGTATATCACTGTATATATATCACGGGATTGCACTGTGAGCAAGTCATGATTTTGACAATAATAATGGAGCCTCTCACAAAGATCCGATCACGGGCTTTAACTCTGATCAAGAAGTGATGATTACGACAATAATATTGAAGGCTGTGATGAAGCTCCGTGTTCTCAACAACAAAATTAAGCTCAGCCCTATGCCGATCGAGCAGACTGAGACTCCAATAAGAAAGGCATCATTGTAGCAGTAGGTTCCATGGCTAAAAGTTGAGCCGGTTGCCAATAAGAAAGGCATCATTGTAGCAGTAGGTTCCATGGCTAAAAGTTGAGCCGGTTGCTGAACGCTGGTGAGCTTCTAAAATTATATTATTCTTGGATGTGTCATCGTAGAAAATGTCAGCAAGATAGGCCAAAGCTACAGATACCAGCGGGATATTGTGATTGACCTTGAAATTCTTGAGGCAGAATGGATCATAGGTCCTGGAGATTGCAATGGAGGTAATTAATGGACCGAAGATGGAAGCCTTGGAGTAGCCGCGGGACTCTGCAATATGGTCTGGTTGTTTATGAACACCAGACCCAGCGTGCCTGCGCAGATTAGAACCTGAAATCAATTCTTCTGAGCAGTTGGATTGTGACTATGATCCTTCCCCGAACTAACCGCCCGGGGAGTCAGCCCGGGCTAAGTAAGTTTACAATCTCGGAACATTCATAGTCTTACATGGATCAAAATCAACTTCCATCATTCATCCATAGTCTATTAGATCTGAGTGTGTCCCGATTGAAAGGCCGATGCATTCATTTGATCTGAGCCTGGCCTTGGTTAAGATGCTAATTCATATAGCTTAGACGGAGTTGTTTCTCTACTAACACGGATTTATACATAGATCTCAGTCCGCGTTTCTTGTAGTCTTAGCATTTCCCAGTTCTGTAATTACTGAGCTTTCCCTGCATACTCACTAGAGGTCTGTTTCGGTTATGCGTTTTGTTGTTGTACACACACATATTTATATATATATATATATATATATTATATATTATATAGACCAGATGCTTCATTGCTAAATGGAATCTCTGTCTACGTTCTAGCTGAGCCATGAATAGAGAAGGATAAAAAAATAAGATGAGAATCTGTTGTTATTATACTGTGCATATATTTGGAAGGGATGGCTCCCAAGGAAATCCGATCCCCTTCTTGCAGACGCTTTTATACACCGGATTTATTATTCTATGAATGCGATCTGTACGATTACCCTTAGAAACGGTGCTTGTTTTCAACCTGCCTGTCTACTTAGGATATGCGTTACCACTATGATTTGCGTGTTTATCCCTTAAGACCATTCCTTCGTTATGAATACGATCGGCATCTCTGTACACATATGAATTCTGACAGCAATGTAGGTTAAAATGCTGAAGCAGGGTTCAATCCCAAACTATGCACGATATAAATTTACGCATTTCGTTAATCGCTGGAACTGGGTAGCCAAGAGAATCAGGCATATCTCTTTAAGGTTTGCATTTTTGTGTATTATGAATCTGTAGCTTAAGTTTGCGACCTCTCAGCAAAGAGTGTCGACCCCTAGTACACCTCTATTGCTGTAGATTTGGTTTGAATGGTAATTTATTTAAATGCGCCTGCGTGTCCCATGATAAAGTGATCTGTCAAATACTTGAACTTTTGAATTATAAGATACCCTGCATGTATGCAAGGGAAGCCCGGTTTGATATTCAGAAAGTAATGGGCTGTATGTATATTATTTCACATAATATATTTTTATGCGAGAAATAAGTATATGAATAAAATATGGAAGTAGTGTAGGTATATTATTTCACATAATATATTTTTATGCGAGAAATAAGTATATGAATAAAATATGGAAGTAGTGTTTTTATATGAATAATAATTTTATTGAAATATGCACGAATATATCATAAATATATATTTAAAATCATTACTTTATTTCTAGACATGTTATTTATAATCAAAATTACTATTTTAAAACAAAATATAAAATCTCAATGTAGTGAGAATAGAGATTGTAAAAAATAACAACTAGTTAGTAATAAGTATTTTTATTAGTAAGTATGAAATTGAAAGTTATTTATATTTTATAGTGATTAAATAATTAAAACGTATTATTTCAAAATTCAATTTTCGAGACTCTTCTAGATAATTAATGGATCACATTTTCTATGTAAAAATTGTATGTTGATGTAATAATATGGTTTATGAGTTAAAGATATACTACCATTGCGCATAGATTAAAAGAGTAAAACTTAGGGAATAATGTTGGATGGCATGCACTCATTATATGATGTTTAATTGAAGATACGTTGATGGTAACAAATAATGTATAGTAGTATTTATTTTTTACTTATGATGATTAGAGATAGGGTGTTATATTTTATAGAAGATATGCACTTATATCTATGTCATTAGCGTAAGGATCGTGTGAGTATTAGGCATCATGATATTTTAAACATAGAGGTTATGTATAAGTTTATACTTTGAGGGGTTGGATATGCTATGTCAAATTATGAAAGGATATATGGTGTAATTAGAACTTTAATTATCGAAGGTAATTGATCATTGATTAGTCTATGAAGGACTCAATCACATGATGTTATATATTTCTAGACATGTTATTTATAATCAAAATTACTATTTTAAAACAAAATATAAAATCTCAATGTAGTGAGAATAGAGATTGTAAGAAATAACAACTAGTTAGTAATAAGTATTTTTATAAGTAAGTGTGAAATTGAATGTTATTTATATTTTATAGTGATTAAATAATTAAAATGTGTTATTTCAAAATTCAATTTTCGAGACTCTTCTAGATAATTAATGGATCACATTTTCTATGTAAAAATTGTATGTTGAGTAATAATATGGTTTATGAGTTAAAGATATACTACCATTGCGCATAGATTAAAAGAGTAAAACTTATGGAATAATGTTGGATGGCATGCACTCATTATATGATGTTTAATTGAAGATACGTTGATGGTAACAAATAATGTATAGTAGTATTTATTTTTTACTTATGATGATTAGAGATAGGGTGTTATATTTTATAGAAGATATGCACTTATATCTATGTCATTAGCATAAGGATCGTGTGAGTATTAGGCATCGTGATATTTTAAACATAGAGGTTATGTATAAGTTCATATTTTGAGGGTCAAAAGTACTTTTAAGGTTGGATATATGGTGTAATTAGAACTTTAATTATCGAAGGTAATTGATCATTGATCAGTCTATGAAGGACTCAATCACATGATGTTATGTATTTCTTATGATTAAATGATTTATAATACGTTGCTAATGAATGAGTGAATCTTGTGATCATGTGTTTTCCTTATTGTATTGCTTGGTTTAAGTCCTCAAAAGATTTAAATACCAGAAAGAACTAAGATATGTAATTTACAATCTCGGTCATAGTTTGGATGTAAGTAGTTATACTTATATGATAGTACAAGAGATGGATCTCTGTGAGATGGTGGTTTCTTAGTTTTATGCCTGAAAGGCACACTCTAGAGTATACATAAACCCGGAAAGATTTAAGTCCTTGAAATATTTAAGTCTCGGAAAGATTTAAGTTGGTTTAAGTCCTCGAAATATTTAAATACCAGAAATAACTATGTTATGTAATTTACAATCTTGGTCATAGTTTGGATGTAAGTAGTTATACTTATATGATAGTACAAGAGATGGATCTCTGTGAGATGGCGGTTGCTTAGTTGTATGCCTGAAAGGCACACTCTAGAGTATACATAAACCCGGTCATAACTGTTAGTGATGAAATGTCTTGTGAAATCTTGGATGATAGAGGCTTCGAGCCAGCTGGAAGCAACACTTGTGTTGTGCGTTGTAATCTCTATGTTGATGAATAATAAGATATGACTCTCTTTGGTTGGCGTAGCCCCTCCTGGGTGAACCACGTGAAATATCGTCTCTCTCTTCTATGATCATGATGGCTGGTTGTGTCAAGTATTTTTGATAAAATGTTGGTTGTGTTATTTTCCATGTGAATGTACTATTGTTTGGTTCCCGTATAGTATGTTTAAACTTGCATGAAGGTTCCATGGTAAAGTATCTTATTTGTAGTCTCTCATGTATGATTTTTGAGAGTCTCTTTCCTTGAGTAATTATGATAACTTTGTTGTTTATATGTTTCTCCTCGTGCATCTTATATTAATATATATATTAAGAGTTCTTTTTTTTGCTTATGAATATGTATTCTAGTATAGAATGTTTCATTAGTAGATATGATGATGCATAATGAATGTTTCCATTTAGTTAATGGCCATTTTACTCATAGAAGTATGTTAAGAAATTTTAAATTTACTACTTTAGTAACTGACATAAATGGGGTATGTTACAATTTGGGTTACTAGAAATTCCTTTATTTTTGAAGGAAATTATTTCTCTCCCTTAGAATTTTTCTTTAAGATCAATTATATTTATGATGATATCAAGCTGACTCCAAAGGCCAATCCCACAAGACAGATAGAGACATTGGATATAGACAAAACCAATGACTAGGATTTCTTTGATGGAGAAAACCAAGGGAACCCTAGGAGGTGTGGCACCAAAGGTGCTATGTTTTCCTTGGATACTAATAGTTTATCCTTTAAACTAGATCTAGGAAGGCCAATTTAGTAAATGCGCATAGATGAAGCCCTGCATAGGATATCAATAGAGAAATGTTTGGACTATGTCAAAGTATTTGGAGATTTGACATTGATCTTTAATTAGATTAAAGGCATTGTAGGGTTGGATATTATCTACCTTCAACTAGTGTCGGATCATATTATGCTTTTGATTGACAACTTTGATGAAGTTGCTTTCACCCATGTTCTTAGGGAGCACTACAATATCTTTGTTGGTAAAAAATTGAAGTTCTAGAAGGATTATTGGATATAGTTTAGCATAGAAAGGATGGGGTGGACCCTTAGGGCCCCATACTTTTATTTTCAGTGAATCATTCTCAATTAATCTTCTCTATTTATGGGCCTCATAATAGAAAAATATACTATATATCTTGTATGTAATAGAAGTTAAAAGCTTTCAAATAGTAGATAGGGTCTTTTAACTAAATTGCTATGGGTGCTTGCAAAATAATGATGGACAAGAAAATGACAATGGGGAATTCGTGAATACGCTCACATAGCAATGCATGCGTGTTCTTGAAAAAATGCACGTGTTCCTTTTACAATAGCTTTGGTGTTTTTTCGAACTGCCAAATTGCCAAAAAAAATTCCAAGTAGGAATGCATAGGAATGCTCACACACGTTAGGAATGCACACATGCTAATAACACGTGCGCATTCCAAAATTCACACACATTATTTTTAATATTAAAAAATATATTTTAGTAATTTTGCAATAACTTTCTACCCTTATATTAGTTTTTGGAGTCCTTTAACTTGTTGAAAAGGCCTTGAATAGATACACATGTCTATATTATTATATGTTTATGTTTATAAATAAATAATTGCTTATTTTAATAAATAATATTGTTTAAGGCCATGATCGATATCTCAAAACACAACCTAGTTCCTATGATGATGATATTTAGTGTTTGATGGTAATTTGGGTTCACTTAGGAGTATTTTACATTAGGGATAGGTTTTGGGGACTTAACCTTTTCAAGGAGAGGAAAACAAGGTAAATAGGCTCCAAATGAAGCATCTAAAGCTTATATTCCATGAACAAGGCTTCAAACCATAACACGGGACCCCTAAAGGGTATGTTTGGCCTCCACGTGGAATATGGTTTCTCTGACATTTCCTTGAATAGTAGAGATGGGTCTCAAGTCCTTAACGATGGGCATGGGAGGAAAATAATGCCCTTAGGCCCTATATGATGCATCTAGGGACCAAGGACCATGAACAAGGGCCCAAACCACAAAACACACATTGTATCTAGGAGATCATTATCCTTAAAGTGGGATATCAATGGAAATCAAAGGGATGGGTCTTAAACCATGGTTGAGGAAGAAATTGAGGGAATTATTCCCTAACATAATATTCTCGAGGTAATGGGAAATTATCAAGGGCATGAACCACAACATACACCCTTTAAAGTGGATCTCTGGCATACAAGTAAGATATGGGCATAACAATTTTTTTTTGCACAATTGGATGTATCTCAAGGACTTAACCTGAGTCATGAGAGGAAAGAAAGGGCCCTACACCAGAAATGGATCTTTAAGGCTCATTAACCATGAACACATGACCTAAAACCACAACATTGTTGGTTCTAGGATGCAACAAAAATAATTATACACAATAGAAATACATAACAATAAAGAAAACTATAACATTATGCACATCTAGACACCGTGATTATCCTAGAAACCCCTTAATCAGGTAAATCCAATAGAAGATATATTCATTATGCCCCTTGGCCAAATCCAGTCAAGGCATGCTATGGATATACTGCCATGGGTACCCTTGACCATATGTGAGTTTCCCAACATGCACTCATATTACAATTGAGTATGACCAACGTCTTAATAGGCTTGCAAAATTTCCAATACCATAGGTTGATTACAATAATAACCAAAGTCTGTTAACTTGCTCTATGACCAAGTTAATACTAACCCAACAAACATAGGTCCTTTAGAGGCAATATTTGGACTCCAAGTTGATTATGGATACCATTATGAAGTCTGGTGAAATAGGGATGCTTGTATTAGGGCATTGGCCATGATCAAGGAAGGAAAATAAGGTACTTGAAGAAGCATTAAGGATAAAGGACCATTAATAATGCCATAAACCACATAACATGTCCTATATAGGGAATCATTGTCCTTCAAGTAGGATATGGGTACCACTATGATGTTTTGTCCATTAGAAGTATGTCTCAAGGCCTTAACCATCATTGCAAGAGAAATCTAGGGAGCTAGATTCTAAATGAATATTTTTGGGCTAATAGGCGATGATTAATGCCTTTAACTACAACATGGGCCCTCTAAAATAGATTTTTTTGCATATGAGTGCGATAGGGGTATCATTAGGAAATTTTATGTAGTAGGGATGGATTTATGGGTATCGACCATGATTGAGGAAGGAAAATAAGGTCTGTCATCCCTAAATTAATCTTATATGTCTTATGGGACATTAAATATTTACCAAACCACCAAAACACCCCTCTATAAAATAAATTTGTCCTTGAGTTAGATATGGATAACATTAGGAGGTTTTCCACACAAGATATTCCTTTTGGGATTTTGTCCCAAAATGAAGCTGATAGGGTCTTGGTTCCTAGAATAGGCCGCAAAGCACCATATAGACCTATATAATTGGACTCTTGGTGGGATACGTGCATCATTAAAATATTTTATGTACCTAGCATGGATTTTTTGACCTTTACCATGGTTGATGAAGGAAAAAAAGGGTCACATGAACAAAATTAGTCCTCTAGGGATCATAAACTTTGGCCTCCAAATGAGATATGGGTACCATTAGAAATTTTTAGACAAAATGGATGGGTATAGAGACCTTGACCGTGGGCATGGGAGAAAATAAAGGTTCTTAGAACTTAAATGAAGCTTTTAAGGCTCATGATCCATGAACAACTCCTAAAACCAATTCAAATACCCTTTAGAGGGGATGTCTATCATTTAATTGAGATATGGGTGTCATTAGGAGGTTTTGTGCACCAAGGATGGGTATATGAGTCTTGACTTGTAAGAAGCGCAAATAAAGGGGCTCAAATCTTATATAAATATTTTGAGGATCTAGTGCATGAACATGGCCTCAAAGCGCCACTGATGTCCTCTAAAAGGGATATTTTATCTTTGAGTGGGATATGGGTACCTATAAGATATTTTTCACACTAGAGAAGGATCCTAGGGTCTTGAACATGGTCAAATAGAAAAAAAATAGCCAGATGACCTAATTGAAGAATTCATGGCTCATGGGACAAAGGGAAGTATTGAACCATTATAGACACCCTATACAAGGAAATTTTAGCTACCAAGTGGAATAAATACACCATTTGGATCATTTCTTCATTATGGATGGGTCTCAAGTCCTTATCTATGGTGATATGGGATCCATTACAAGGTTTTCCATAGTAGATGGTTATTGAGACACTACTTATGGTGTAAGGATAAAAACCAATGTCTTAGGGACTAAAATATGTTTTTATGGTTTATGGACCATGCATAGTGTTAAAAACCACCACACAAGCCCAATAAATGGAATCTTTACTCCACAAGTATAATATGGCCACCATGACAAGGTTTGGCATGTTACTCAAAAATATTGAGTGGAGTTGCTAAAACAAGGAGAAAAGAATTCAAAATTCTTTCACAATTCTATGCTCCAGCACAATCAAAACAAAAAAATAATCATTCTCAAAGATAGCCAAAGTATCATCCTTCAAACTCATAATTAGATCACTATGGATCTTAATTCCTTCTTCCAAGATCTTCTCACAGAACCCCCGGGTGGACGAGAAGATGCTATCAAGGAAATAACTCAACATATCCCCAACCTTGTCACTAATAAGAAAAATATTATGCTAATGCGACCCATCACCATGGAAGATGTCAAGCAAGATACAAAATCCATGCAGGTGGGAAAATCACCTAGTCCTAATGGTCTTACCATGGAATTCTTCCATTCATATTGGGACATTATCAAGGAGGAATTTTGGGCTATTGTTGAAAATTCTTGCCAAACCAAAGGAATCCTCTCATCCTTCAATGCTACCTTATTGACCCTTATTCCCAAAGGTTCCCACCCCACCTCCCCGGACAAGTCTCTCCAAATATCCCTCTGCAACATCATTTATAATATCATCACCAAAGTCATTTCCAACCACCTTAATGCCATCATTATTTCCCTCATCTCCCATGAGTAGTCATGCTATGTAGAAAGTTGTCAAATCCTAGATGGAATCATCTTGGATCATGAGGTCATTCACTCTCTCAAGAAAACCAAGAAGCCTGATATGCTAATCAAGATTGACATGTCCAAATATCAACTCTTCTTTTTCAACACCCTCATGCTTATATAACAAAGAATAACCCATATTTTGGGATTCTAGAAACGTTCTCTCTCCTCCAATTACCTAGGGTGCTCTACTCTTGGATAAAACTCTTCGGAAAGCCAATTGGGAAGAAATTCTAGCCAACATTGAAAAGAGACTCTTTAGTAGGACCTTTTGCTCTCTCAAACTAGTGGGAATACTAGTTATAGTGAAAGTAGTTCTTCAATACATTCCTCTCTACCTCTTCTCGGTTCTAGACGGCCCCTAACAGATTCTCAAAAAAATCATAAATCTAGAGAAGAACTTCCTTTGGGGAAGAAATAAACATCACAAAAAATAACCTCTCATCGGCTAGGAAGAGGTTTGCAAACCTAAGCTTTTAGGGGGGATGGGACTCAGAGATGCCGAGAATACTAATAAAGTTATGGGATCCAAACTTTGGGATAGATGGATTACCCACCATCAGGAACCCTAGGGACTACTTTGGTAATCCAAGTATGCACCCAAGGTCACTCAACGGTATCTCATTAGATCAATAACCACATGCATGCATCAATCATTTGGAATATCGTTTGGTCCAACTGTAAGCTCATACATGATCACAGCTTCTGGGAGATCAAGAATGGGGTTGTTTCTCTCTTCTGGGAACATTCCTGGAAACAATATTCCAATTTGGAATAGCTGTGTCTGGAAAGAGCATGCCATGAAGCTCTAAGTATGATAAACCTATGCCAAGTAAGGCACTTCTGGGATAGCACAAACACAAAGGAAGATTGGAGACACTAGCTTCCATCATAACAATGGAACATATAACCTACTGAATATTTCCTTCTCCCCCTCAATGCTGAGCTCCAAAGAAGAAGGATTAAGCTAAATTAGGACAAAGACAAACTTAGATAGGGCTACAAACTGTCCAAAGGCTTCACCATAAAAGATAGATATGCTATAGTCGAAGGGAACAATGAGCTTTCAAAAGATCCTATCCAGGCTCTAATACAGACCACAAATATATGGCCCAATATTTCCACTTTCCTTTGGTTCCTCATCCACAATCGGGCTCTCACTTGGGACAACCTCCTTAAAAGAGGCTTCGAGGGACCCTCCCGTTGTACACTAGCAACCTAGAAGAGAAAAATAAAGAGCACTTGTTCAACACATGTCCCTTCTCCTAATCTTTAAGGGACAAAGGAGAAGCTATATTTCGCACCTCAGAAAGAGATTGGACCAATGTAAACACATCTCTCGTCAATTGGAAAAGGAATCCTTTCAACATCCCTCTTCTTAACAAACTTTGGCATCTCTTCCCTCCCTTCCTCCTATGGGAATTATGGAAGGAAAGGAATAGAAGAATATTCAAGGATGAATCTCATCCCATTAGCTATGTCTGGAAGAAAATAAAGAGGGGCATTCAAGAGACTCTCCAAATCCATGACTTGAGTGACCAGGATATGCAACTAAACCCCCCAGAGAACTCCATATTCAAATCCTTGTACCATATCATTGACCCGTATAACACCATGGCACACTATACCCACCCAAGAGTCATCAAACCCTCTACTTGGAATCCCCCTCCTCATGGATTTATCAAAATCAATTTTTATGGGCCCTCAAAGGGAAACCCTGGTCAAGCAAGCCATGGGGAGGTGTTTAGAGACAACAAGGGAGCTATAATAAGAATTTATGCTATATGTCTGGGCATCAATAGTAACAATGCAATAAATATTCAAGTGCTTATCTAGGGGCTAATAATATCAACTACGTAGGGGTACTATCAGATTTCCATAGAAGGGTCTCCCCAAATAATCATAAACATGATGGTCAACATCCAAAACAAAACCCACATCTCTAAGTTTACTCGCAATTGGAGACTAGAGGATGACATGCAAAACCTTTAGGTAGCTCTAAATCAGATCCTGGACCTTATACCTCATTATGTACGAAGAACATCCAATAATGTGGCATATTTCCTAGCCAATGCAGGAGTCACCCTGGGAATATGAGTGTTGAACGACATAGTGTCCAATCTGGATGGAGAAGACATGGAGAGGGACTATCAAAATATGTCCAAGGAGGACTTGGTTAAAAGTAGTCACTACCCACGTAGGTTTGGAAATGATAGGATAGCACCCATCAGGGAGGCTCTAGGTAAAGACATAGCGTGTCAGCCATAGAACCCAAGTACTTAACAACCCAAGGCCACCTATCCCATTCGAAAGGCATGACAAGCATCTACCATGCAGAGCAATTGGCGTTGTGCGAGATTTCTTAGTGAGAGACTGTAACATAACCAAATATCCAAGTTAATATTTTAGTGATTTTTTCAAAACATTTCACAATGATTACTTAAAATGAAAAGTACTATTCCTAGTACGCTACACATAATTCATTTGTGTGGATTCCATCTTAACTATAATCTTAAAATAGGATTAGTAAGTTTATGAGGTTCTCTTTAGGAAACAAATATAAACATATCATATCCCAGTTTTACTTCATAGGTTTTATGCATCCTTCTAGTTGTACCTTAGCATTAGAATAATGAAGAAGAATAAACGCACCTCCTTTATTGATGTGCATCCATTATAAAAGAAATATCTAATGGAAAGATAATAAACCTTACCCAGATTCTATTCATCATTCTATAAGTATCATTTGCATTTATTAACTCCTTAAGAATATCTACTTTTTGCAACCCATGCATAAACACGAAATAGGTTCTCATATGGAAATTCCATGACATTAAGGATCTCCATAACTTATAATGAAATTCGATTGTATTAAGTACCAAAGGTCTGCCATCCTTGCATCAACCAAATGATGATTACTTATTCATAAAAGATATATTCAATCACACATAAACATTTTTTTTAATCACTCCTACGAAACTTACTTATGCAAAGGTCCTTAGTCAATAAATTCCATACGTATACAACATAAATTATTTTACCATATTTAAATAAAATCTAGTCTATCTTACTTGGGACAATTATATGTAATGGAAAACATTACCTATATACACCAGGTTTCAGAATAGTAAACTACTTCAAGTAAACTGATAACCATGTATGTCAATCAATTCATCTATCATATTAAGCTCATATTCGAATATTACTAACTCTTCATGAAATACTTACTCAATTAATATAAAATAACTTCTGCATGTTTAAAGGAATTCAAAGATAGATGCATCTAGTTTAAACAACAAAGCCATCATAATCACACATGAGAGAGAGACCATATATACGTGGTTCACACAAATATCTGGGCTACGTCCACAAAGAAATATCACATCTTGTACTATTTATCCAAAATAGACGGTTACATACTACAACATAGTTGTTGCAATATTTACTTTCCATTTTCCCAAAGCCTATTCTCTGGTAAAATAATAACTTAACAAATTTCTTTCCAGGCATTCAATGCTACATCAAAACTACTACATAGATCTATTCTCTAGTAAAATAATAACTTAACATAGTTCTTTCCAGGCATTCAACGCTACATCAAAATGGTGACAAAGATCTATTCCCTTAACATAGTTCTTTCTAGGCATTAACGTGTTTACTGAGGTCTCACTAATCTTAATAAAAATATCAGATCTTTTATTCAGGAATCTACGCATTTCCAGAGATCCCTCTGATCTCAAAATAAATATAAATAGCAGATTTTTTATGCAAACATAATAACTCAACACGGTTCAGCTATGAGCTACGATCTACACGCATTTTTGATAGTATAGATTATACAAACATAGTAATCCACAGGGTTCAGCTATGAGCTACGATCTCCCCAAATTTTATAACAGCATAAATATAAAACATAACACTCACAGAGTTCAGCTTATGAACTGCGATCTACATGAATCATAATAGCATATTTTATACCACATAACACTCACAGGGTTCAGCTTATGAGCAGCGAGCTACATGAATCATAAAAGTAGAGTTTATACGACATAACACTCACAGGGTTCTGCTTATGAGCTGCGATCTACCTCAATTTTATTATAGCAGAGATATAAAATAGAAACTCGACAGAGATCACTACGGTTCCAATACAACATATAAAATGGAAACTAGAAGGGATCCATACAATTCGATGGCAGTGTATGAAATATAAACTCGACAGAGATCAGCACAACATATAAAATGGAAACTAGAAGGGATCCATACAATTCCAGTGCGCCGTGTCAAATATAAAATCGACAGAGATCACTACAACATATAAAATGGAAACTAGAAGGGATCCATACAATTCTAGGGCAACGTATCAAATATAAACTCGACAGAGATCACTACAGCATATAAAATGGAAACTAGAAGGGATCCATACAATTACAGGGCAGTGTATCAAATCTAAACTCGAGAGAGATCAAGCTTCTTCAAGCTATCCCTTCCCAGTCTTTTAAGAAACTCTATGTAGAGATATCCCCAAACTACTGTGCGTCCTCTTCCTTCCTACCCTGCCTCCTTAAGAAGGCGTTCTGGAGCTTGGTAGTGGTAGTGAGTTATGGCTTCTCTAGTGACAGATGGCATTGCAAGGAGTTTGGGTGTTCCACGAGTGGAAAAAATGGTGTTGGTAAATATTCGGGTGCTCCACTAACGAGACACTCTCCTAAAAACTCTCTCCTCGATCCATGAAGGATGGCATGTTGTTTAAGAAAAATAACAATATGTTTTTTTTATCCACTAACTCGATTTTCTTAATTTAGTAGGTGAGTTATGTGTGAGTACCACTAAATCGATTATCTTATGGTGGTATATGAGTTATATTTTTACTCAATTCTTAAATGAGATAAGCATGTCTTGTGTCCTATACATATATATATATATATAAATATTAATATGTATATATTTATTTATCTCAATATATACTTTATAGTAAATTATACTAATATCTTATATCTGATAATATAACTTTAAAGTTAAGTATAATCAAGTATACTAATATATTAAATAAAAATCTAAGCTTCTTTTAGATTTATTTGTGTTCTCTAGCACTCTCTCGTCGGAGTAAGATTAATATTTAAAATAAAAGAAAATAGGATAATTATTTGGAAATTAACCGCAACAAATAACAACATGCTAACACCTAGGTTGTAATCGCTGACTATTCCATTTTTATCGAAAGGATACTGTCCTCAACTTAGGACATCATAAAAATTTTAGGATAATAATACTAGATTGTTTATACTCTTTAAACCCACAACCAAAATAATTTACCTAAAAGCATCATAAAGACTCCTAAACATCATCCCTTAGATTCTCAAGGCTTCCCTTAACCTTACTAGCTCTTCCCCTAGTGGATTTAGTTTCTCGTCATTTAGTTGTGTCATTGTCTTTAGTCTCCTAAGTTTATAATTTACAACTTAGGAATTTAAACCGCATAACTTACAAGGTTTTACTGGTGGGGAACTGGCCTTGATCTCGTCACCAGAAAACAAGTACAATATATATTTACATTTACAAAATATTAGGAGTATAAAAGAGGGATGTTACATCCTTTCCCCCTTAAGAATAACACCATCCTCGGTGTTCATGCTTTTCAACAGTTTTGTCTTCCACATTTGAGTCATCTTTTGCTCGCTTCGTCATCTTTGTTTTGATTATCTTCAAACTTTTATGATTCCCGCAAGCTGTTATCGTTCATAACCTGCAATTTTGTGCAACAAAACTGGGTGTTCCAAAAAATGTTTAGTAAAACATATCATTATTTCATAATTCAACTCAGAACATAAGCAAAGATTCATTTTTGCAACACAACATTATTTCTATCCATGGAACATATTCCAACCTTAGTTTGTTCTTTTATCATCGTAAGAATCTACCTAATACATGATTATTTTCCAACATAACTCAAAAGAATTCATAGGTATCCAGATTTAGTTATCTTTTGGAGGATGTCTTTTACCTCAATACTTGGACATTTTAACTAATCCTTAACCTAAAGTAGGCATCTCCTTCATTTACAGGTTAACATCATTTATTTCACATAATTTCAAGCAGTAAACTTTAAAATTCATCATTCATTCTCACCCTTGAGGGAATTTTGTCTACTCAAGTTTTTATTTGTATTAATAACATTCACACATTAGGACATTCAATAGTCTAGGCAATTCTTTAATATGTATTTTATTTTTATATAATGAAGATGAAAAAAACTTTCAACAACACTTTGTTGAACACCAAACTCTCCCTTGAGTTTGGAACTTCAGTAACCCTCTGCTGAACACATAACTCTCCCTCGAGTTCTGTCACCAATCATCGTGTGGACTTATGGCCTAAACTTTTGAGATTACTCTCCTTTTGATTGCTAGTCAAAAAATTTCCTTCTAAAAAACATCAAGCAATGTCCTGTCTTCTAGATGTTATAATTTTGTGCCCAGGTCTTGCCATTGATATCATAGACTCTTTCAAAATTTCCCTAAGGCCTCCTCACTTGAGTCCAAGAACTTATTTTCCACTCAACCTCCTGCTTGAGTCTAGGAAAAGTTCTTTTAGAAAAGTAGAGCTGGATCATCAATTTTTCCACTTGGTGTTTTCTTTTCCACTTAGCCTCCTACTTGAGTCTAGGAAAAGTTATTTTTTCCCCTCAAGCCCTCTCGCTTGAGTCCAGGAAAAATTATTAATAATGATTATTTATCATTTCTTGCATTTTTTCGTTAATCACGACATGCAACATAATATCATCAAATAGGTTCACCTATTTACTTAACGACTTTTACTCATACTTTTAATGAGTCTTTGATCATTTATTGAAAATCTTACAACATGCTTACAATACCTTAGGCATAACATGCATCATGCTCTTGTCTTCCAACAAGTCCTGTAGATATTGACAATCTGTGAAAATCACTTGTTAGTACCACAGTTTTATAACAAAGTCAAAATTTGCAAGAAATATTTTCCTAAACATAATAATAGGAAGAATCATCCTTCATACTTTGATATACATGATGAACTAAAATCATCATTCTTGCTTTGATTTATCATTTTCATCAGTCATACCTTACAACATGAAACTGCAATGTTAGCACATAGCATTTATTAATCTCTTCTCATTAAATTAGGTATGATAGCTTATTCACTTGATACATTTACAACCTCTTCAAGAATTCCAATGGTCATCCTATTCACCATTCAACTATTTCAAAAAATACGTCTGCATAAATTTACATGACAATTACATAACAATTTATATATATATATATATATATATTAAGAAAAATTCTAGAAAACATTTACATTCTTCCTGAATGTATCAAAAATAGAATTATAACCCAACTCCTATTTTCAGTATGTCAACACAGTACATAATATCAAAACAAAACGAAAGCATTATTCCTATGCTTAGAGTTTTAAATCCACAAATTTGGTTCGTCAAGGTAATGACATACTTCACCCTAAATTTCCATATCTTTATCTATTTTACGAGGAATATGGAGTGTAACATCTTCCCTTGATCTTGATACAAACAATCAATACATTAGTCATCATGGTCCGCAATTCGGGGCATGACTTCCCACCTAAACAATTAGTCATCATGGTAAGAATTAATTATTTACTAGTTAATAAATGTTTAGTCCGCCTTTTGAGGATGAATCGAATAGTCTCATTTTTCCATTATTCGATTTAAATTCCTAAATAATGCATTGGTGAGAGGAGACTCTTTTAATCCAACTCTTCATTAGGTTGGTTCTATGGGTTAAAAATTTATATGGGAATCTTGAGTTAAGAAATCAAAAAGAAGGGATGAGAGCTCAAATCATTATAGGTATACTCTTTTGTGTTAGGAACCTATAGCTTAGACTTCGTTATATATATAAATGTTCTATATTCGTAGTTCTAAAGGAATGGAAGAGGATGCTCTAACCCATAATTTAAAAAAGTTATTATCTCCTTAAATACTTATTTATAATGAAGAATTATTAATGTTTAAAAATGTTATTGTAAAGGATACATTTTAATGGTTTATTAGGAAATTAACTATGTATAATGAAGAAATGTCGTGGTCTTAAATGGTTGTTTAATATCCGAATAAGAAATATGCATGTAGTCCATGTGTTATGGAAGGAATTATTTGATATATGTATAATTCGATTGTGACATTATGGTTGAATTAAATAAATCTGCTAGATCATATGTTTATTTATACTTTTGAATAATAAACATATAAATGAAAAGAAAGAAAAAAAGGTTCATGGGTATGATTAAGGGAAATATCTTATAATCCAGTAAATTAGTTTATTGACCAAATGTTTGCCACTAAGGAAAAATGAAACGGTGGTTACTCGTTCACCTTGGGTTGCTTACCCATTATGAATTTAATATAGAGATCCCTTCTTGTATCTTTTGGGGGGATAAAATATTATTACATGTATTCATAAAGAGAAATGAGATTGAATTTTAAAAAAAGGATATTGTAAAGTAAAAGTACTTAAATTATTTGGAATTGTATAAGGTAGGAGTCATAATTACATTTAATGAAAGTCATTGAAATTTATGAGTATGTTTGTGTTTATAAAAAGATAGATATTAGTAACATATTTATATGCTTATATGTAGAAGGAGTTGCATTGAATATTTATGTGGATGGAAGGAAATGTATTTTATTTATTCAGAAAACAATTGCATATCATAGAAATTACACTTTATATATATATATATATATATATATATGTGTTGTAAAGCTCTAGAATCATTTAGACAAGTTCTACAACTAGGGAGCGATGTATTTGAGAATGAAAAGATATTTAGAATTGTTAATCTTTAATAAAGGGTTTTACATACATCTCCTGGTAGCATAAGATACAAGGTTTAATCAAATGATATATGTTGATATATTATAAGAGACAGGGGCAATGAATGGTTAGTAATTGTGATTAATTTTAAGTGTTTTTAATTATTGTGATGCACTTGTATGTGGAGGATAGTCAAAGATAATAATTATATGTATACTTAATTCGTATAGAAAACATGGATGGGAATTAGTGATACCTTGTATGAGAAAGGATGATTAGCATTTTGTAAATCTTGCTTAGAGGAGAACATTATTTCATGTGTCTTATGTCGTAAGGAAGTGTGTATGTAAATGAGACGAAACTTTTAGTAAACTAAAGGAGAAGAGATAGTATACATATTAAATGATTTGTTTGAAGTTGTGGCTTAAAGTAATTAAATCATGAGTTATGATTGTTATTCTAATTATCGTTCTATAATAAGATTGGATACGAATGTTGATAATTGTCTTCTAAGCTAATTTATGATATGCACTTGCTATGAAGATTGATGTAGAAAAAAATTGAAGCTATGATTTTTACTTCTTCTCCTTCGGCAAGGGTACTTCCAGCTTCTTGAACAAGTTAGAATTATTCTCCTCTAAATTGGCTAGTATGTAAGATTGAATTGCATTCAGGGTTTGTATACTTTTGATGAAGGGTTTTGCGTCAAGAATTTTATCAATTGGTTGTAAATGCCTATCTTGTAAATCAACATGATGACTTCATGGGTATGCACTACTGGTTATAATCATGCTTTGGATTGTGAAAAGAGAAAAGTTATACTTACGTTGAATTATAGGATCTTGAGTTAGGAAGAGAAGAAAGCCTTACATAACTTTGTTTATAAAATTTGAGATTATACTTTTTAAATGGCCCTCCAATATTTAATTGTACCTTGAATTATGAGAAGAGAGGGGTTGTATGTAAGATTAGTTTATGAATGGCTAAGTTATGTATTGCAGAATAGAATTTGGAAGGGTTAACTCTTATTTTAAAATTCAGATACTGTTTAAAATATATGATAGTTATATGTAACTATAGAAAATGAAGAAATTGGGATTGAATATTTTATCCCTTATGTTGAAATGTGTCAGTGCTTTAAGGATTTTTGTAAATGATGTACTTAATAGTTTTGTTGAATGGAAAGAATTTTTCGTAGACGATTTCAATCCCGGTTACAATTAGCGATGTCCAGGGAGAACTACTATGGGGATTGCTACACTACGAAAGGTACGATTTAGTTATATTACCAATTATGCAGTTTATACTTATATGAAGGTAGAAAAGAAGAAATGAAATTTTATTATCAATTGTGGACATATTAAAGAAATGAATGTGAAAAGGAAGTGAAAACTCACCGTGGAAGCACATGAGACTTAACTTCGGGACGAAGTTTTAATAAGAGGGGGTGTATGTAATGCCCGCCTCGGTACCTTAACTGTTTAGAATAATGAGGTACTAGTTTTGAAATGAGTTGGCTAAGTAAAACACGAACCATTTGAATTTACTTTGAAAATGATTGAACGACAGTTATAGAAACTATTACTTTACTTAATAAATTGAGATAGAATGACTGAATGCTAGATATACTCGACTGATTGAGATAGAATGACTGAATGTTAGATATGCTCGACCAATTGAGATAGGATGACTAAATGTTACATATGCTCGACTGATTGAGATAGAACAACTGAATGTTAGATATGCTCAACTGATTGAGATAAAATGACTAAATGTTAGATATGCTTGACTGATTGAGATAGGATGACTGAATGTTACATATGCTTGACTGATTGAGATAGGATGACTGAATGTTACGTATGCTCAACTGATTGAGATAGAACGACTGAATGTTAGATATGCTCGACTGATTGAGATAGAATGACTAAATGTTATATATGCTAGACTGATTGAGATAGGATGACTGAATGTTACATATGCTCGACTGATTGAGATAGAATGATGAATGATAGATATAATTTACTAATTGAGAGAAAAGGATGAAGAAAATATATGCTCGACTGACTGAGATATTATGATGGATGATGAAATATTTCATAGTGCAGCGCTACTAATTTGCGCTTGAGTGTGTGTGTGTGCAGTGGCAAGTAAGATGATTTATCGACTAACCCACAATGGAATTATAGGGGTCGTAAGGACGGAAAGAACACATAGGGGTACGATGAATGACTATCGACCCTGGATTAGCAATCCATGCACGGGTGAAGCTGTTTCAACTCACCCAGGGAAGCATATGATGTACGGAAAGGCCATAATGATTTTTTCATGTACGATGAGTTGAGGGGCACGCAATAAGGAGAGCCTTATCCCTCAACATCCCTTAGTCTCCAAGGAACGTAGTTGAGAGATTACGATAACGGTTCCTCATAGCTATGCAGTACTCGCCATAAGAAGGAAGAAATGAAACTGTCAGAAGGGCCCGCCGAAGAGGTACCTAGACAGGAATGAGAGGAAGAAAATTAATCAATGGTATAAATGAAAATTTCACATAAGATTTAAGAAATACTTTATTTCATTTTGTTCTATTTTATTAATTTGAATAATTCTATTCAAGATTATATTTTTAATTGACTTCATTATTTTTAATTATTCATTTTAATTGATTTTATTAACTTGAAAAATAATTGAAGAGATTGATTTTATTCAATATTAAATTTGATTAATTATGTTGATTGAAAAAGATTAATAATAAGAGAATTATTTTTATTCAAATATTTTAATGGATTTTATTATTTTAAATCATTCTATTAAAGATTCTATTTAATTGACTTCATTATTTTGTGAAAGAATTGAAATAGATCATTAATAAAAGAATTGTTTTTCTTTTATTATTATTCAAGATTTTACTTTAATTACTTTTATTATTCATTTAAAATATTTTTATGAAGAGGAAATTTAAAATAGATTATACTTTTAGTAAAAGGAATCATGTTTTAATTCAATCTTAATATTAGGAAAAAAATGAAAAGTAGAAAGCAATAAGTGTAACTAAAAGATTGTTAAGTAAATTAAATGAAAACCAAAAGAGAAGTAGAACTCTTCCACACCTAACTCCCACTGATCTAGGGATTTAGGTGCACATTAAAGACATTAAGAAGCACGTGTATTTGAGAATATTGGAAATTAAAATATTAAATTAAATTAAATATGTGCATGGACAGACACATGGCACACAAGCTTTTGATATATAACGAGGGAGGAGAAGGAGAGAAAGATATCTCTTGCTCCCTAGTGCTAGATGGCCATCATAATCTCATATTATGTTATGATCCTTGGAGTTGGGATTAGCTGGAACGAGGATTGGGAGATCCTTTCGAGAGGCTAGTTTGTGTGTTCTTACGACCCCATTAGCTCGGGGGTTCGGGGTAAAGGAGAGTAACCCTGATACGGTAGGTAGGTCAGCCGAGGGGTCACTCGGTACTTCGTCAGGAAATTTGATTGGATCATGCAAGAACCACTTCGAGGACTCCACCGATTCGCTAGACCAACTGTCGAAAACATGTTTGAAGTATTTTTATTTTATTTATTTTGCTAAATCTTTTTGAGAATGAATAAATATGAGTATATAGTTTTATGTATTGACATTCATGTACTACGATAAATAGAACTAGATCTGTGGCTTCTATATCTTCTTCTAAAAAATTGTACTGGAAGTTTTTTTGGGGGGGATCCCAAAAAGGGGGTCCCTACAAAGGTCAACATGTAAAAGAACCTATAGTATGCACTAGGTTTTGCTGACGCACATAATTAGTCTTGGGATCCATAGTATAGCCATTGATGATGAAGACCTGCAGGTGGTGGGCCTACAGCCAGCGTGAAAAAGGGATGGCTCTGTAGAACTTCCTATGACGAGCAGATTCAGAGATTGGTTGAGATAGTAGTAGCAGTGACGATGATGATAATGCATCGATGATGATGATCCAGAGAAGAAGACTTGTGCTAGTTGATCTATGTCGAGAAATACCTTCTTAGTTAAGAGGGAGTGTTGATGTATATGTAAATTCGGAATGTATTTCATATATGTATATTGTACTCCTATAGAGATGGTATTGTTCCTCTATACACAAGTGTTTGTATTCCTATAGAGATGTTATTATTCCTCTATACGGAAGTGTCATCCTTTATATTGTAAGTGTCGTAACTTATACTTGATGGGTTATTAGACCGCCTTATTGGGGTTGGCCCTATATAAGTCACGTGGGTTGAAGGGTTATTAGACCACCCTATTGGGTGTCGGCCCAGTCAACATTATGTTATGTGTTTAAGTTAAGGCCGACCTAGTAAAAGTTGTTAGGTAAGTCAAGTCAAGTATAAATAGAGTGTGGGAGGCACTCTATTTCATCATTCTATTCTCTCTCACACTCTTGGGAGAGTGTCACACTTGTGGAGGAGGAGAAGCTACTGCTAGGAGATGTCTATCTCTTATGCTTGGGTTGTATCTTTGCTCTATCTATCTCTGAGGAAGTTATTGGGGTTTTTCACCTTTATGGTTTTCCCCAAGTAAACTCTGTGTCTCTTGTGTGCTTGCATTATTGTTTCCATGATTGATATGCTGTAGATATGATGTACATGTTGTTCTCTCAATTAAGATCCTATATGAGATTGAAGTAAATTCTGAAAAATTAACAGGCAAAAATCCTCCATGCATGTCATGGTGGACCTTGTGGTGGGCACTTTTCTGATAAGAGAACAACATACAAAGTGTTGCACTCTCGGTATTATTGGCCAAGCATTTTTAAAGATGTTGCCAAGTATGTCAAGGGGTGTGAAAGTTTCCAAAGAATGGGTAGACCTACACAATCCGATGAGATGCCCCTACAACCCCAGGTTATGATTGAGCCTTTTGAAAAATGGGCTCTAGATTTCGTTGAGCCAATTTGCCCTATGTCTCACAAAAACAAGTACATCCTAGTCTGCACAGACTGTGTCATCAAGTGGGTGGAAGCTAAAGCCTTATTTCGAGCCACAGAGAAATCTGTAGTAGAATTTACATATGAAGAAATATTTACTCGATTCGGTGTATGTAGGGAAATTGTAACCGATCAAGGATCTCAGTTTACCTCCAAGTTGATGAAAGATATTACTAAAAAATATGGTATTAGACATTGTAAATCTTCAACATATCACCCGCAAGCTAACTGTCAGGTAGAGTCTACCAATAAAGTGTTAGAAGCCATCCTGACTAAGACTGTCCAGTTACACCACAAAGACTGGGTAGATAGGCTCCCAGAAGCCTTGTGGGCTTATAGAATAACTTGGAGGAATACCACTGGCCACACACCTTATGAACTTGTTGATGGTAAACAAGTTCTTCTACCCATTGAATTTCAAGTCAAAACCTTTCGTATGGCTGCACAATTAGGGATGAATACGGAAGAAACCCAGAGGCAATGAATCCTGTAGATAAATGAATTAGACGAGATTAGACAAGATTCTATTTAACGCACAATTTTAATACAAAACCAATGCAAAAAGTGGCATGATAAATACATTAAAAAAAACAATTCAAAACCTGAGACTGGGCATGACTTTTTGATTCAAGGTACAAAAACATTAAAGGTAAATTAACTACTCGTTGGATGGGTCCATATGAAATTGTTACAACTTTTGATAATGGATCTGTCAAGATTAAGACAATTGACTATTCACAAATTTTCTTTGTTGTAAATGGACATAGACTTAGAATTTATCATCAACCAATATCTAAACAAGATTTTGTGCAGAATGCCTTACAACAGGAGGAGATGGAGCTGGTAGGAGAGGAAATCATTCCTCCTTCTCCTGGTTCTTGAAATTATTTTGGGTTATCTTCATTTGTATATATGTAAATATATTTTTGATTTTTTTTAATAAATAAGAGTCATTTCTAATAGTTGATTGCATCTATATAGGAAATTCACTCTTATGATCAGCTTATGGAATTTTGTCAACTAAGACAGGAAGACTTTTTTTCCTTCCCTAAATTTAATAAAATTCCATATGACTTTTCTTTGTACATATGTTTTTGTTTTGAATAAATTTGAAACATATAACAAGTGGTTTTGCAGTTTGATTACAGGAACCTTATCTCTATAATCAGCCTATGCAATATTATCTGAAAAGGGAAGTGCTCTAAAAAAAAACTCATAATGCATCTTAACTCCTTCTCTTTCGATTATTGTTGAAAATTGAAAATTTATAGTGAAAAGTTAAAGTGTTCTTTATATCATTTTTAACCACTTTCTTCTATGATTTTGTATATAGTATTTGATTTAGACATGTAAATTTCTTATTTATCATTAGAACAGTTGCTTAAGACCTATTTTAATCATCATGATTTTCAAAAGTTTTATCTTACACCTATGGACTACTAGTTCATCCTACACTCATTATCAAAACTTGTCTCTTAAGCACTTTTAAAAGGTAGCCCAAAAGTGAGTGATATTTCTATTTTGTGGGGAACATTACTAATCTTTTATAAAGAAGATAGATTGAGAGGTCAAAGAACAACTTTAGGTTATTATATTTTGACATGATCTATAATCCAGGCCATTATAAATAAAGTTACTCATAAGGTTCACTCTAAAATTTGAAGTATGTGTTTAGTAGGCTTAGCACACTCTAGTGCCAACCGACTTCCTTACTAAAAATAATTATACGAAGCAAACACACTGGGGTACTGAATAGGCTTGCTGGCAGTGGGTCCATGCTAAATAAAATCTTAAACAAGGAAGCTCCGTAAATGCAAGTAAACCCATCGTAGTACTGAACAGGCTCGTTGGCAGCGGGGCTATGCTTGCATGGTACCAAGATAAACCTGTCGGGTACTAAATAGGCCTGCTGGAAGTGGGGCAATATCGGGTAAAAGAGGTTTGATTAACGCATTGCTATACACATGGCTCATCTAAAAAACCTGAGTATATCAATACATGTTTAGGCCAATTATTTATACTGTCATTAGAGAATGGCTATAAGTTGGACTTGGACCCTGTCATCTAATTCAAACAATACCTAGGGTATGACTATCCTATAAATGGGACCCATAAACATAGAAATCTCACAAACTCTGGGGTGAAATTTATCTATATTCTTTGGATGACAAGAGATATTTAAAATGAGTCATGGATGACTGGTCTTTCCTATGGCATTTTTTGTGTCAATTGTACTATCATTATTCATATGGTCTTCCTAAGCACTACTATTTTTTTTTATGAATGTACATATCTGAATCATCTCCATTTGTTAATTAGTATTTCTTTTTCTTACGAAAGATCATAACAACATTTTAAGAGATATTGGGTAAACTATTAATTGAAAATATTAGAATATTAATCAATTTTTCCTTTTGGTTTGGGGGAGGTTCAAAACTGTTTTTACTTTCTGAATATTTATAAAAAAGTTCATCTGACAAAATGATAGGTGTTTGCAAGATAATACAAGTAGCAGAAGATTGTTTTAATCTATGATAAATCAAGAGGAGCGCGACTAAAACTTTAGAAAAGCAGGATTACATCATCCTCTTGTGTGCTGACAGCCCTAGAAAAATTCTTTGCATGATCAGCAGCACTCAAATCCAGCAAAGCACATTTTTGTACAGAAGGTCCATATGGAGGACTGAATGAAGGGTCGAATGACGATCCGAATGAAGTCATGAATGTGGAAAATGAACGACAATTTGAATGAAGTGCCGAATGAAGTACCGAATGAAATCATAGCTTATAACAACATGATTAAGTCTGTTAGGGATCTAATTTTTGAATTCTGCTGGTAAAATCTAATTGACTAATCATACCAGGGATCAATCAAATATCATCTCTGCATTCAATCTCGCTCCTTTGCTCATTTCGGCTTCATCAAATGACTCGGTTAATCCTACATTATTATGATTTCTAGAATCATCTTATGGCTAGCATATGGTTTTAATTTTTCATTAAGTTATATGCATGCGATCTGTCATTTTATTAATTTTTCATCATGTTCTTTTATGCTACTTATGTTTAAATATATCATGATGAACATTACATTCAACATGTCCAAAGTTTACTTTGGACATGGTTGAATATATCATCACCATACGAATTCACCAATGCACATATTTTCATTATGGCACATGATTCAAATATTTTTGGCATGATGACATGATCACTCAAGCGTGCTAAATCCCTGCTCATGATCGTTTAACCATTCGAATGGATCACCATTTAAACCAACCCCTGCGTGAATTATGCTTCATTTTGCTTTCCCTTGTCCTTCCAGAGCCCATCAAGCCACGTCCCTTGCAATTTATTGCATCACCTGTATCCATTTGCATCCCTTGTCCTCTGTTAAACAATGCCAATCCATTACAAGCCTGGCAGTTACCAGGACTTGCTTCGCATTCCCGAATTCAAGGCATGTCATGAAGTGTTTCTGCGAGTGGGATGGGGTCCGTTTCTTCGTCTTCTTAATGACCACGATGATGAGGTTTCACTCCTTTTTGCTAAGGGGTTCGATGGAAAAAAAACTAAGGTTGGCCATCTCACCTTTCTTGTAGCAGAAGAGTCCATTGCTTTGGCCACGAAACTTCCCAGGGAGGGTGCCCGTTGGCACAAACACCTTTTCCTTCCACGGACGGATCATGAATTCGCTCTCAGAACTAAATACCAACATGTTGTAGGAACAAAAGGGTTCCATAGGGAGTGGATCAAGCCTGGACATCTCAAGCCCTTGGCTTTCATCATCTGGTTGATCACCTGTGAAGGTAAGCACACCATTTTCAAAGACTGCCACTTCTGATGATTGGCACATTTCGTTAATAATAATGCCCTAAATTTTTCATTCTATCTTCTAAAGAGCCTAGAAAAGATGTCTAGCCAGGTTAGGAAAAATGTAGTTAACCCTGCTGGCAGTTTATACCATCACTATCTCATAAAAATATTGATCACCCATCAGTTGAAGGAAGTAGGTCAAACATGGGATAGCTTTCTGTTTGAAACACTAAACCCCCATCTATTCAAGAAGCCCCTTGTTAAATCCTATGCTTCTCGCAAGCGTCACCGATTCCCAACCCATGCAGATGAGCCCATTCAAACCCCTACCCAAGCAAAAAGGGATACCAAGTCTGTATGATTTAGTGAGGGTGCCTCAGGAGAAATACACCTTGTTCACTCATCATCTCTTGAGCCTGTCCACGAGGACACAACCACGAAACCCCCATTCTTCTCACCAATACCCACAAAGTCAAGAAGGGCCAATCGTGACCAGTCTGTCGACCATACCGTCATCCAGTCTATTGATTAGTCCATCATTCATCCAATGCATTTAGATAGTCTTGATGACCAAATGGATGATCCTGCCCTTGAATCACCCCTTCTTCCGTTAGCCAATATATCTTCCTGTTTTCTTGAGGACCTTGTCTTGGAGCCTGCCCGTGAACATATTGAAGATAAGGCCCCTGAGGAACACATTACATCTGCTGATGCTGAACCCTTTCTAAAGGGATTGAGCCCTCAAAAAGACTTTGAGTCTATTGCAGAAGCATCTACTCCACTCCATCAGACGGTGGATAGACTAGCCCAAGACATAGCACAGTTAAAAAGCCAAAATGAGAAGTATGTTGAGATGATCTCTGGGCTTCGTCAAGAGAATAAGGACTTACATTTCTAGGTGAAATGTGTTGAAGATTTAAATGAAGCCAAAACAACTTCCAACATTTCTCTTCGGTTGAAGCATGATGCCTTGAAGGACCAGTTTCGAAATCTTAGAGCTAAATCCACTTCCTCTTCCAAGTTGAAGGCAGCTGCTACTGCAACTCAACCTTCTTCCTCAATTTCTCTTCTTTTGCTCTATGGGACCTGACATATCTCCAGTTTGGGGGAATGTTGGCGTCCATTTTTGTCACCATTTTGATCAAGTAAACATGCTATGATTGGCGTTATTTTCACTATTTTGATATAATAAGTCATTCTCTTTTCCAAATAGACCATCAATCAGACCCAGGTATGAACGTATTTGCATATCACGTAAATCTTGATTGAATATCATTGTTTTTATGGTTGATTGATAATCACCTCACATTTCTAGATGTGCTTGGAATTTAGTTTTTGTTCTACAGGTTGTGGTCATCATTCAGAGCTTCATTCATCCACGTGTTCACGCCAAGGATGTCTAGTCGCATTCGAACTGTCGTTCAACCCTCCATTCGTACCCGCAGAATCGTTGGTTGAGATATTTCGGGGCATTAAAGACACAAACGGTGATATGGGTTTTGTTAAGGACGTGGCCCTCATAGTTCGTGATCCTCCATTCTAGAACATTTTCTCTCTTGTCCGCCTAGCTCGACACCACATCACCTACCTACGTCAAGGTTAACTAACGCATAGTTGCTCGCGTCAAGTAAGATCAACGTCTGTGGAATCAGGAAGACGGCCTGTGCACTGTCGTAAACCACCCTGCAGCTGTTCTACATCCATTAAGACCTCCATTTTTAGAGAGACCGACTACATCGACCTTCTCTCTTGTTGTAAAACTTATATAAAGACGTTTTCTGTGAAGAAACGCAGCAATTGTAACACATAGACGATAGCATTAATTTTTATACAGACGCTGTGTAATCTTTATCAGTCAATGGAAGTTCCAGATTCTAGCTGTTGATGTTTTGTTGGTGGTGAATAATTTGATTTAAGCTTCAATCCCTAATTTTTGAGAAGGACCCCTAAACAACCATAGGTTTTACTGTATATATTTTTCATTTCTTTTCTACAAATTAATAGTTTTCATTTCCAGTATTTAACTTGTTTCCTGTACATTATAGTATTTTATTTCCTGTAACTCATATCTTGCTGTTAGTTTATTTTTCTAGTTTAATTTAGAAGTTAAAATGACCGGTCATGCTTAAATCTTCTTAGTTTGCTTTCAGTTTTGTCATTTGCAATTAGATAAAGCCAACTAGTTAATGTTTCAGTAGTTCAAGTTTAATTCATAGTTAGATACAGGTCTGTTAATGTTTTTTTGGTAGCTGTAGGTTAGTTTTATTTACATCTCAGCGTTGTTTATTATGCCATAGAAATAGTTTGTTTCCTTAGCTAATGATTAGTATAGGTTGCTTCTTGCCATCCCAACTTTAAATAGTCTATTTACTACTTTTCCCTGCATTGTAGGTTCATATGCATCAACCAGCTGGCGTTAAGATCATCCAGTCTGCTTCTTTCATTAGTTTCTATCCTTTTCCTCCCTTCGGGCTGTCATTCGGACCGTCTTCCAGACTGCCATCTAGATCATCATACGGACTTTAATATTTTCTACATTGTTTTTGTGCTTATTTAGAATCCAGTTTCTCAGGTTTTTGAACTGTAATATTTCTTTCATTTAGTTAGCACTCTTAGATGTAATTAGGACCTTGTTTACACTAAACACCAATTTCATTAAATTTGGACAAATTAGGCAATTTTTGGACTAAGAAAGTTTGAATTTAGACTTTGAAAGTGTCAATATCAACCTTTCTAAAGTGTAAAAACGGGTTCTGAAAGTGGCAATATTGGATTTGAAAAGTGTGTTTTTCTATTCGAATAGTGTGTTTTCTGACTACTTATGAAAAAAAGTGTGTTTTTCTATTTGAATAGTGTGTCTTGCATTTAATTAGCATTCCTAGATGTAATTAGGACCTTATTTTACACTACATAGAGTTTTAATTAAGTTTCACATCCATCCTTAGTTTTCATTTCACTTTCTTAACCTTGCTTTAATTGCTTTTCAAATTATGTCTTTCATGTCTGATTTATTAATATTTTACTGTTCTACGACTTATCAGTTCCATTCATAGTTTGGTTATTTCATGTTACTTAAGATTGATTTCGGATTGAACTTAGTAATTTCATTCTCCCAAGCACATTAGTTTTGATAGTTTCTTAGTTCAAGCATAGGATTAGTTTTCCTATTTACATAGTTAATGAAGATGTTCATAGAATAGGATTTGGTTAAGAAATAAGGCATCTTTATCAAGTTTTCTACTTGCTTCTACAGAAAATATCTTTATCAAGTTTTCTACTTGCTTCTCAATCAATTTAATTTTCAAGTAAATATCTTTATTAAGTTTTCTACTTGCTTCTAGATTACAGTTGTGACATGTCATTTGTTTATGGATATAAAATAGATTACAATATTTAAAGTTAGTTGTAATTGGACACTCTTTAGTTTGCATTTATTTGTAGAAGTTAAACTAGATTTTTCTTCCATTTTGTTTCCTTGTCACATTTGAATGTCACTTTGATACATTCTCTCATATTTCTATTACATTTGATACATTTCCTCAGAATCCTCAGGGAGAATGGAATTAGGTAGTTTAGTTTGATCTTGAGTTGAATGTATGAATAGTTTTTTAATTCATTAAGTAGTTTGTAGTTTTTAAGTTAATATAGTTTCCATAGTTAATTGTCAATTGAAGCATTTCATACATAGGTTCCTAAATTCATTTACAGTTGTTTCTAATTCTTAGATTAGAGTTTGAATAATTAATTAGTAGCTTTCAATTTCATCAAAGTAGTTCTATTTTTTTACTAAGTCTTGCTTCTTAGAATAACATTTTTTGTCTTTATCTTTTCAGTTATTTTCCATAGAGTAGACTAGTAGACATGTATACTATTATGATCTATTGGTTTAGTTAGCTTTAATCAGTTCAGTAGTTGTATTTTTGAAGTTTGACTTCGTTTTTCATTTTGAAATATCTTTCGTTCTTTTCATTATTAAACATTTCTAAAGGTATGTCGAGCCGAAACCTTAGGTGCCATTCTACCTCAACATCTACTATTCCACAACTCTAAGATTACCAACCCTGGTCTATAATTAAATATTTGGTGAGTCCTTAAGATATTAAATACACCCAACACTTATGAGAAACGAGCTACGCGAATCATAAAAGTAGATTTCATACCAGATAACACTCACAGGGTTCAGCTTATGAGCTGCGATCTACCCGAATTTTATAATAACAGAGATATAAATAGAAAGTCGATAGAGATCACTACGATTCCAATACAACATACAAAATGGAAATTAGAAGGGATCCATACAATTCCAAGGAAGGGTATCAAATATAAACTCAATAGAGATCACTATAGCATATAAAATGGAAACTAGAATTGCTCCATATAATTCCAGGGCAACGTATCAAATATAAACTCGACAGATATCAGTACATCATATAAAATGGAAACTAGAAGGGATCCATACAATTCCAGGGAAGCGTATCGAATATAAACTCGACAGAGATCACTACACCATATAAAATGGAAACTAGAAGGGATCCATACAATTCTAGGGCAGCATATCAAATATAAATTCGACATAGATCAAGCTTCTTTGAGCTATCCCTTCCCAGCCTTATACGAAGATGTATGCAGAGATATCCCCAAATTACCGCGTGTCCTCTGCCTTTTTACCTCGCCTCCTTAAGAAGGCGTTTTGGATCTTGGCGGTGGTAGTGAGTCATGGCTTCTCTAGTGACAAATGGCGTGGTAAGGAGTTTGGATGTTCCACGAGTGGAACATATGGTGCTGGTAAATATTCGAGTGCTCCACAAGGGAGACACCCTCCTAAAAACTCTTTGCTCGATCCATGAAGGATGGCATGTGATTTAAGAACAATAAAAATATGTTTTTTAATCCACTAACTCAATTTTGTTAGTTTAGTAGGTGATTTATGTGTCAGTACCACTAAATCAATTATCTTATGGTAATATATGAGTTATATTTTTACTCAATTCTTAATTGAGATAAGCCTCTCTTGTTTCCTATACATATACATATATATATATATAAATATATATATGTATATATATATTTATATCAATATGTACTTTATAGTAAATTATACTAATATTTTATATCTCATAATATAACTCTAAAGTTAAGTATAATCAAGTATACTAATATATTAAATAAAAATATAAGCTTCTTTTAGCTTTATTTGTGTTCTATAGCACTCTCTCGTCTGAGTAAGATTAATATTTAAAATAAAAGTAAATAGGATAATTATTTGGAAATTAACTGCAACACAGCGTCATGCCAAAATCTAGGTCGTAAGTGCTTCCTATTCTCTTTGTATTGAAAGGATAATGTCCTCAACTTAGGAGGTCGTAACAATTTTTAGGATAATAATCCCCAATTATTTTTACTCTTTAAACCCACAACCAAAATAATTTACCTAAAGGAATCATAAAGACTCCTAAACATCATCCCTTAGATTCTCAAGGCTTCCCTTAATCTTACCTCTTCCCCTAGTGGATTTACTTTCCCGTTGTTTAGTTGCATCACTGTATTTAGTATCCAAAGTTTATAATTTACAACTTAGGAATTTAAACCACATAACTTACAAGATTTTACTGGTGGGGGCCTTGGTCTTGGAATCCTCACCAGAAAACAAGTACAATATATATTTACATTTACAAAATATTAGGGGTATAAAAGAGGGATGTTACAAAGAGCACCCAAATTCGTGGAAAACATGTGCGAGAGTATAGGGGAAGATCGACTAGAGTGAAACCAGTTCATGGAAAGTATGAATCCATGATGATGTTGGAGCTCATATGTGTGAGGTCGGATTTAGAAATTACGAAAACCTTTGAGATAATCATCACCAAGGGTGGCATAGGTCTTGGAATTATTCTCCTCATCGAGCTCTGGGTGAAAGGAAGTGGTGGCGAGTAGATTGGAAGTAGTCTGAGAATCACCATGGCTAGGGTCAAGGTAGCTAAGAGACGAAGAGAAGAGAAAAAAATCTAACCACCAGCCAGTGGAGAGTAGCATAAGCGACCAATTTCTATAAGGTGAATATTCCATTAGACAACAAAATAAAAATTGAGAACAAACTCCAAAATTTCTCCAAAGATGATCATTTTTCATGAGGTTGAGGAATGTCAGGAGATGGCTCACTGGATTTTGCATCTAGGGGACTCAAGAGCTCACCAATATCTATATAAGCGCTCATTGATCAATTTATGGACAAGGAAGACCTTGTTGGGTCACATTTTAGAGGACCAGAATAAAGAATAAAATAGAATGGACTAGGAGTGGAGGATGTTGGAGGGAATTATGGATGATGCTCGATGTCTGAACGTGGCCCTAAATTATTTGGGGCACAAGAAGGGGATCAAATTCATTCCTTGACCCCTTTCTCCAGTGGCCATCACTAGTGTGGGAGAGGTGGAGGAAATAAATGTGTTAACAATCAAATTAACAACCTTAGTCATGTGACCGAAGAACCACATTTTTACTATGCGCCCACAACATGAAGACAGAACACATGTACATTCAGAGACAAATTCTCTATGATCTAATCACTTCTCCCATAAATGGAAGGATTAGGTGAAGAAAGTAAAAACCTAAAGAGATCAAGTTCAGTGATTGAACTGCTCATAAAAGGTCCAAACTAAGTTACACCAATCAAAAAGTGAAGATGAATGCATTAAAGTGCATTAATTGTACTTAAAGTATGCTAAGTTGTGCAAAAAATCCTAAAAACTATGGAAAAGTAGGTTTTTGAGCAAAAATAATAAAAAAACATGAAAAGGGACAATCCCACATTGAAAAGTGAAACTTGATAGCACACTTCCCAATGCTATATAAGAAAGGCATTTGGGGCATTGTAAAGAAAAAAAAGGGAAGAGCAAAGGCATGCTGGAGAGATTCTAAAGGAAGAGGAAAAGCTCAATTTCTTCAAAAGCATGGGTGAAGGAAGGAAATATCATGGCAATGGAGGAGGGATTCACACCAGGATCCATGGTAAGGATGTACCTCTTCATTGTTTTAATATGAAATGATTCAAGTTTGTTCCATTTGAATGTTTGAATGTTGCTTATATTGTATGATTTAACTTTTCAAATGGCATTAGATCTTAGCTTTGCTTATCTTGTTTGATGAATGAATGTAGATCTTATGAAGAACTTGTGATAATCATGTTCATTTGTTGACATAGAAGTTAACCACTTCTTAGTAAAATATATTGATGAGTGCAGATCCAATTCCCTACAAGCAAACTACTTCATCTATTAAAAGATTGAAGACTTCGCGGCTTGAAATTTCTTGATATTTCATGATTTTTCTTCATGTTTTGGTGATTTCCATCTTTCAGATCTACTAATTTTCACCTTAAATATCACTTAAAGATCCTTAGATCCAGCAAGAGAAGCTCCAAACCAGCCTCCTCTGTAATGTCCCTTATTAGGAATTTTATTAAAATTGCAATTTTCCACTTTTTTTCCCTTGTTCGACCTTTGACTAGTTTTGATCTCTAGGTCCCAAATTTGCCCCAAATGATCCCAAATCTTCTGAGAAGGTGTATGAATGATATTAGAACATAAATATGTATTTCAGGGATGCCTTTGGACCTTTAAAATACTTCTGCAAATCCTCTTTCAATTCTGATCAATGTAGGTAACTTTACTAGTGATTTTCCTTTGACTAGTATTGGTCTCTAGGTCTCAAATTGACTCCAAATGCCTTCAAATCTTCAAGGAAGGTGTATGAATGATATTATAACTTGAATATGATGTTTATGGATGACATATGGCCACCAAAAGACCTCTGCAAACTCTCTTAATATTCTGGACCAATTATGCAATTTTACTAGTAATTTGGGGTTCAAATCCCCCTGGGGTAAACAATGAAAATGGCTTCCCAAATGCCTCCAAACCCACTCAAATTTATGAACAGAGGTATTTAATGTGTTAAGTATGTTATTAAAGTCTCATATGCACCATTAATGGATTATTACAACTGTTCTCACCCTCTCCCATTCAACTGCAAAAATCCCCAATTCGACCCTTGGGGAAATGGCACTATTTCACCTCCCAATACAACTACACTGAGTAAAAATGCTTCAAATGCTCAAGTACAGTACATGAAACTTGTAGAAGACATCCATGGCAGTATATTTATCACAAATATATCAGAGAATCATCCATTCATTCGAAATAATCATCAATACATTGGCTCACAACAAGGTAGTGGGGAAATGACATTGTTCTTCCATTAAAATTGAGATTTATACATTTCTACTTGGAATTTCGACCTGAAACTTTTTGGAGATGAAGAACAGAGTATTTAATTCATATTACAAAATAAATGGGGCATTAAAAGCTTCCCCAAAGAGTACAATAGCTCACCAAAAATGCCCTCCCTCAAGGATCAAGAATATGCCATCAAAACTGGAAATGGTTGAAGGAGTGAGCTGCAATAGAAGAAACCATGAGCTGCCCTGTAGCTTACACCTGCAAATAAAGACTCCATTAAAGCTCCAAATGAAAGGTCCGAATGGCCTTTCCAATTACCAACTTGGATGGGAATCTTTCACCCTCGAAATTGGCTAAGGCAAGAAACTAGTCATCCACTAGCTCTCCCTCTTCACAAATGCAATTGCAAATTCTACAAATGATCAAAAGCTGGTTTCATTCTTTGTTATTGACATTTATAAACTTCTAATGTCCTCCATGGGTCGAATTCATTCCAAGAGACTCATGCCAACTCATGTTGGGAAGAGATTCCAAAGAACGCCACTTGTACAACAATTCCTAGTCTCCCACTTCCACCAAATCACATGTGGAAGCATCTTAGCTGCCCTAACACCCTTGAGCTCCCTCTTGGAGTCTATTTTTAGCCCTGACATGTCATATATGTCATATGTCAGCCTTCAGGTCTGATTTGTGTCATAGGTGTCATAGCATCTTCATCATTGTTGTCATAGAGCTAGGGAATCTAGCCCAAGTGTCGCACTAGCTCCAAATTGCCTCTTCCTCTTCCATGGGAGTTACTCTTCCTCTATATTTCGACCTTGGATGAGTCATGCAATGAATAATACCTTTTGGACTCCCCCAAGTATGTTACCATTCACCTTGAATTCGAATTGGTGAGAGAATGATGCCAAGTGTAGTGGGGAAATCTAGCCATATGTGGGTCCCACTTCCTCCATGTGTCTTCATGATGAAATGCCACTTTGATTTTCACTTGTATATATTTATTTAGCTCCTTTATTAAATATTTATGCCATTCTAATGTTCAAACATCATTTATTATCCCCATTATTCCAAATCCCAAAGCTTCCACCCCAAACCTAGGAAACTAGTAATTTTCCTCCTTGGCAATTATTTGACCTTTAGCATCAATTTGACAAACTCTAATGAATAGGGCCAATGTGATTAGGCCATTGTGACCCAATACCAAATTTGGGACATGACAAATCCTCCCTTCCCAATATTGCTTGTCCTCAAGCAATTTTAAACATGGGTGTTGAAGAACCTGCTTTCTGTATAATTCTTTGAAGTTGCCATTGAATTGCCCAACCTTGAGTCTTTGAGTTTCCATGAAGATTTTAGAGAGGAACCACCATGCTTGCTGCTGCACTACTCTGATAAAAATCACTTTATTAAGTGGGGAAATCCATATCCCATACTGCTTGTTTCCCCAAAAAATTTGAAACCAATGAGATAAAAATTATTCCAGGGTCCCATTGCTTGTATTGCACCCCAATAATTAAGAGTGCT
Organism: Larix kaempferi; assembly: GCA_027924585.1. Lineage (NCBI taxonomy): Eukaryota > Viridiplantae > Streptophyta > Pinopsida > Pinales > Pinaceae > Larix > Larix kaempferi. The sequence goes on from BSBM01000061.1 coordinate 17,629,717, forward strand.
CTCCAACCCACACCATTAGTTAAGAGGATTCCTGGATCCCATTTTCTTGTATGCATCCTTCCAAACATCATGAGTACCAAATATATATCATCAAAGTACATAACAACATAATGAAAATGTACATCAAAGATATGCTTAATCAAAGAGTCATGAAGGTGCTTATACCTCCAAGCAAGTAGACCACCATTTTCCAAGTGCATACAAGCTTCAAGTGACCAATCAAATCTGCTCCAATGACATAGGTGAGGATCCCATGTCCTATAATGCTGCTCCAAAAGGATGTGATATGCATCAAAATATTCAACCATGTATTCTTTCATCCAAGAAGTGAATGAAGAATCTCCACTAAAATCTGAACCAAATAATGAGCAGAAAAAACAAGGAGACTTCAAATGACTCAAAGAAGTCTCACCCATACATCCATGAATGTGAGAATCATAAAGATGTAACAAAGTATGTGGCTGCCAACAAAAATGTTCTCCCATCATAAATCTATTCACCCAAGTGTTGGATGAAGTTCCTCTAACATAAAATGAACCCAGTGTTGAGCAAGAAAAACCATGAGTCTTCAAGTGACTCAAATCCATATCATAGGTACATCCATGTAGATGTGAATCATCATAAAGTGACAAATGATGCTGCTGCAAATGTGAATAAGAATGTGCTCCAACCATGTCATCATAAAAGTTAAATCTAGGAGTTCCATGCTCCTCATGTGGCACCATCAAAAAGAACCCTTTCACCCATACTTCATTGAGACTAATGTTGCAAAACATGGAATTGTAGGAAGTAGGAGAATGAACTAACTCACCCAAATGATCAAAAAGTGCAGAAGTTTCATCATGGGAAGGATCCATATGGGTAGTATCATGCATCTCCTTCAAAAGTGTGAACTCTTTGTCATAGTTTGGTTCCAATGTAGAGGAATCATGCTCTTCTTTAAAAATTGCATAACCTTCATCAAGAGGCAATTCAAATTCCTCTTCCACCACATCAAGTGTTTGGATCTCTTCAAGTTCATCTTCAAACACATCAAGAACATTCAAATTTTCACATTTCTCATGATCCACCATGTCATGAGAATCCTCCAAACAATCTACCATTTGACAATCTGAAACATAGGAGGAAAAACAAGTATCTTGCAACTTTTCAAGAAGTTGCTCATTTTGAATTGTGAGCTTATGAATATCCTCATTATTCTTCAAGTATGCATCATGTAACAATTCATTAAGCTCAAACAAATGGTTTCTATCAAAAAGCAAAGACATGAAATTACCTTTGATGTGGCACATTGCTCTTTGAATCTTCTCCATGTCTTCAAGGAAGGATGTTTCCTCCAATGAAGTAGCTCTCCAACAAGAATTTGACACCAATGCTTGAGTGTCATGGAGAATGCTGAGGGACTCTTGGATCTTCTTTTCATTCATCTTTAAGGACCCTTCAAGAAAATGAGGCTCTTGCAAATGAACCTCCTCATCTTCTTCATTTTTTCTTGGACCAACATCATGAAGCTCAAGTGGTGATGGGGAAGTTGATCTTGGTTCTTCTTCAACTGCTGCAAGGTCTTCATTATCATGCTTAATGGAACTTGGGCTTGCAGCAACACTTTCAAAAGTGATCTCTATGTCACCAACATAGAGGTGTGAGCACCCATCAATAGGTACTCCTTCATAGTTTAAGCATCCATCAGTAGATGCTCTTTGGTTCATGTCTAAGCTAGAAGGTGTCTCGAAATGATCTTCCATATTTTCAATAGAATATTCTTCACTATCTTGTGATGTCTCTTCCTTTTGCTCCTTCAAGCAAGATGTTGCATTTTGCCCCTTGGTTTCCTTAAAATCAATAATTTTTTCCACAAGTTCGATAGAAAACAATTCGAATCCTTCCTTAATTTTCTTGGTCATATCTTCAAATATTGTTTTCATAATTTTTATATGCTCCTCACCATCATATGAGGCTCCCTTTTCATCCCTAGTCATAGTTCCCTCAAAAAATTTGCTCTTCTTCTCCTACTTTTTTTTTTTTCCTCTTCAACAAAAGCACTTTTGGTTTCAATATATAATGGTGGTACCTAAATTCTTTTCCTCATAGATATTATACCACATCAGGTGCCAAGATCATGCTCTGATACCACTGTAATGTCCCTTATTAGGAATTTTATTAAAATTGCAATTTTCCACTTTTTTTCCCTTGTTCGACCTTTGACTAGTTTTGATCTCTAGGTCCCAAATTTGCCCCAAATGATCCCAAATATTCTGAGAAGGTGTATGAATGATATTAGAACATAAATATGTATTTCAGGGATGCCTTTGGACCTTTAAAATACTTCTGCAAATCCTCTTTCAATTCTGATCAATGTAGGTAACTTTACTAGTGATTTTCCTTTGACTAGTATTGGTCTCTAGGTCTCAAATTGACTCCAAATGCCTTCAAATCTTCAAGGAAGGTGTATGAATGATATTATAACTTGAATATGATGTTTATGGATGACATATGGCCACCAAAAGACCTCTGCAAACTCTCTTAATATTCTGGACCAATTATGCAATTTTACTAGTAATTTGGGGTTCAAATCCCCCTGGGGTAAACAATGAAAATGGCTTCCCAAATGCCTCCAAACCCACTCAAATTTATGAACAGAGGTATTTAATGTGTTAAGTATGTTATTAAAGTCTCATATGCACCATTAATGGATTATTACAACTGTTCTCACCCTCTCCCATTCAACTGCAAAAATCCCCAATTCGACCCTTGGGGAAATGGCACTATTTCACCTCCCAATACAACTACACTGAGTAAAAATGCTTCAAATGCTCAAGTACAGTACATGAAACTTGTAGAAGACATCCATGGCAGTATATTTATCACAAATATATCAGAGAATCATCCATTCATTCGAAATAATCATCAATACATTGGCTCACAACAAGGTAGTGGGGAAATGACATTGTTCTTCCATTAAAATTGAGATTTATACATTTCTACTTGGAATTTCGACCTGAAACTTTTTGGAGATGAAGAACAGAGTATTTAATTCATATTACAAAATAAATGGGGCATTAAAAGCTTCCCCAAAGAGTACAATAGCTCACCAAAAACGCCCTCCCTCAAGGATCAAGAATATGCCATCAAAACTGGAAATGGTTGAAGGAGTGAGCTGCAATAGAAGAAACCATGAGCTGCCCTGTAGCTTACACCTGCAAATAAAGACTCCATTAAATCTTCAAATGAAAGGTCTGAATGGCCTTTCCAATTACCAACTTGGATGGGAATCTTTCACCCTCGAAATTGGCTAAGGCAAGAAACTAGTCATCCACTAGCTCTCCCTCTTCACAAATGCAATTGCAAATTCTACAAATGATCAAAATCTGGTTTCATTCTTTGTTACTGACATTTATAAACTTCTAATGTCCTCCATGGGTCGAATTCATTCCAACAGACTCATGCCAACTCATGTTGGGAAGAGATTCCAAAGAACGCCACTTGTACAACAATTCCTAGTCTCCCACTTCCACCAAATCACATGTGGAAGCATCTTAGCTGCCCTAACACCCTTGAGCGCCCTCTTGGAGTCTATTTTTAGCCATGACATGTCATATATGTCATATGTCAGCCTTCAGGTCTGATTTGTGTCATAGGTGTCATAGCATCTTCATCATTGTTGTCATAGAGCTAGGGAATCTAGCCCAAGTGTCTCACTAGCTCCAAATTGCCTCTTCCTCTTCCATGGGAGTTACTCTTCCTCTATATTTCGACCTTGGATGAGTCATGCAATGAATAATACCTTTTGGACTCCCCCAAGTATGTTACCATTCACCTTGAATTCGAATTGGTGAGAGAATGATGCCAAGTGTAGTGGGGAAATCTAGCCATATGTGGGTCCCACTTCCTCCATGTGTCTTCATGATGAAATGCCACTTTGATTTTCACTTGTATATATTTATTTAGATCCTTTATTAAATATTTATGCCATTCTAATGTTCAAACATCATTTATTATCCCCATTATTCCAAATCCCAAAGCTTCCACCCCAAACCTAGGAAACTAGTAATTTTCCTCCTTGGCAATTATTTGACCTTTAGCATCAATTTGACAAACTCTAATGAATAGGGCCAATGTGATTAGGCCATTGTGACCCAATACCAAATTTGGGACATGACATCCTCACACCCTCCATTCAACAAATGCTTCAAAATTTCACTGTAGATTTTGATTTTTTCACATTTTAGGGTCGTTGCACTGTCCACGCTAGCTTACTGCGACATCGCACTGTCCATACTAGCAGACTACGACAAGGCTTAAATTTTTGTTTTGGAGACCTCAACCCCCCTCACCTTTGCTCCTTTCAGATGGTATGAGTGTATGGCTTGGATGAGGTACCTCCTAGGGTGAAACTACAACCTCCTTTACCCTTTTTTAATCCCTCCTTTACTTATGTTTCTTGGTTTAAAGATCTACATCTTTTGTTTTCAATTTGCAGCTCATTAAACTAGTTTGTGAGATCCATGGTTTGGATTTGTTTTGAAGGCTTGGTATGCGTGTTTGCAGACTTGTTTGGAAGCTTATTTTTCTTCTTATGATCAGTCTATCACTCCTTTAATAAGTGTTGATATGCTTTGCATTATTTGGATCTAGATCTTTACCTTTGGAATCCTCTTCCATTCACTTTAAAATCTGCTCCAAATTTCATATTATTTTTCAAGTTGTGAAGGATCTACTACATATTTGCATTTTCTCTTTAGCTTAAGATCCTTTTGCTGATTATACTTAGTGTATTACTCCTTTTGAGAACCTTTGAAAAGTTTTGCATTGTTTGGATCAAAGATATCTCTCCTTGGAATGACCTTCCAAAAACTTTAAAAATTGCTCCAAATTTGCTTTCTCTTTTCAATTTTTTCTTCAAGTTGTAATAGATCTTCTAGATTGAGAACATCTTAGCTCATATATCCCTTCTTTGTAATACATAGGACTGATCTTTACTTTCATTTGAATCTCCTTTACATATTTTCAAATTTTACACACCTTCCAAACACATTAATTCAAGCTTGCAATCTTACACTAGTTGGTGGAGATCTCTTTGACTTTTGAATCTATTTGGAGACCTGATTTGTATTACATTTACACACTTGTTTAAAGCCTTATTTGAAGCTAGAGATCAGCCTTCTACTCCTCTTTAAAAGTTAGTAAATTTTCATACCATTTGGATCAAGATCTTTACAATTGGAATTCACTTCCAAAAACCTTTACAAATTGCTCCAAATTGTAATCAATTTCCAATCTTTCTTTCAATTGGTAGTAGATCTATTTGCTTACAACCACATGTGATGATAGATCCATGATTTTACATATTTAGGGACTGATATTAGATTGCATTAATATCCCTTTTACATGGCTGCAACTCTTCCAAAGCACACTTAAGAAATTGCTCATTAGAACACCTTAAGCACATTCAATATTTCAGACCTTTAGCATATGCTGATTGGAAACATTAATCAAACATCAACCATACACATTTGGAAGAACCATACAGATTTGAAAGACCCTTCCACACACATTTGCATTTGAAGAACACTTGGAACATCACATGTTGAGATAGCTTGAGAGCAATTTCTTTCCACAAAACAGAAATAAACTTTAATTAGTTACATTTTGTTTCGGAGTTAGAATATTTTCATGATTTTCATGCACAATTAGAGAGAGTTGCACCTTTAGAGTTCAGTTTTCTTGAGATATATTGTGTATGAGGCACCGTATCCTCTTCACTTGCATCTTATGATGATCTTGTGAATGAGAAAGTGTATCTCGCTTGTAATAGTTTAGGAGTTGATTTTTTCAAAGCATCTTATATCGAGCCACCGTATCCTCTTCACTCGCACCTTATGGCGACCTTGTGAATGAGAAAGTGGATCTCACTTGTAATAGAGTGGATTTAATTTTTGCATAGAGTTTTTTGAGCCACTGTATCCTCTTCACTTTGGCCTTATGGCGATCTTGTGAATGAGAAAGTGGATCTAATGTGTAACAGTTTAGAATTTAGTTCATAAGAATTCTAAAGGTATATGCGTATCCTCTTTACTTGGGCCTTCGTGCGATCTTTTGAATGAGAAACAGGGATCCCCCATGTAATAGAATTAGATTCATTTTCACTTGAGATATCTGTTTGGTTTACATTGGTCGTTAACATCAATTATTATCCATATTTCAGAAAAACTGTGCATGAACATACAAAAACTACCAAAAACTTTGCATGTCTGAAAGAAACTCATGAACCCCTAACTCTTCCTTAATTTAGAATATTCATCAAATTAAAAGGTAAATTAGTGAGCATTTTGCATTATTTGGTTCACTTTTCTGTTTTTGAGTCAAAATACCACCAGTTTCACTTCCACTCCTGAAAATAAGCAAACTACCCTTAAAATTGGCACTTAATCTAAAACTAACCAATATTTGATTTTTCATATCACCAACAAGGTTAGGCTAGTGCCCTAGATTAGGTTTGGAGAGTTAACACTCATGGGGTGCAAAACTTTGAAACTAGCATTGATTAAAGAGAGTAAATCCATTAGTAACAAAAAACGCTTGTCGAGAAAACACTTCTGAAACATGCATCAAGCACGAGGTCAATATGGATAAGTAAAGGGTGGTTCACCCCTTTTGCTTATTTAGTTGGACATGATCTTATCGAGGGGATTATATGTTCAGTGACAAGTCCTCATGGTGACATCATTGTTTCTAGAGTTCCTAGTTATGAGAGTTGTCCTTGAATTACAACTGTTCCACCCGACCATAGATTGTGAAGTGGTAACTTTAGTGGTGATTCCTAGGATATCACATAGGCTATTGTGAGTGGGAAACACTTGCAATACCTGAGATAGACTTTGGAACTTTTACTCCTTTGGAGAGTGATTGTTCATGAACCAATGCTTGCACCCCTAGCAATTAAATTTTATTGTAACTATTTCTCATACCTTTGCTGCTAGCAATTGTCTAAGGCCTAGAATCCCTCAACAACTACTAGTTTTGGAAGGCCCTCTAATCCATCTTTTCACTGAGATTTGTCTCTTTGGAAAAGTAGTTTGCTTGCTTGGATCTATAGGACTTTTTACTGTGTGAACACTTTTTATTTTTGTTGATTCTAGACTGCCTTAGGATTGTTTGATTAAGAATATCATTTTAAACACATCATTTTTTCAACTTCTTAGAAGTGGCTACTCTCTCAATCCACCAGTCACGGTGGCAGCGAGGTGATTCACCATAAATTGAAGGCCCTGCTACATTGCACAGACAAATATAAAAACCACATCCTAATGACTTGGAAACAGAACTGATTTTAAATATAGTTAATATTACTCGAGAAGAACAACATCAAACAAACCCTGAACATTCATTATCACATCATGAACTAAATACAGACATAGTTGATGATTTACTCTAGTTGAAATTGAAACATTGAAAAATTACACAAATGGTCATGTAATTCCTCCTTTGATGAGTCTTTCAGACCCAGTTATACTTACTATCCATGAGTCATTGGGTGATATAAAACCTCTTTTTGAAAGTTTGAATGATATGCAAAATTCAACAAGTGACCCTATGGCTTCATCAGGAGCACAAGGGACTACATTGTCGCAACATCAAACAGTTTCTGGAGGTAGAAATACTTCCAATTTGGCCTCTACATCAATCCCAATAGTTAGTTTACCCGTTAGTAGTACAAGTTCAACCAGCACTTCAGTGCCAGTTGGTACAGTTTCGGGTTCCAATCCTGGAAGTACATCCACTTCATCTACATGAATCCCTACTAAAGGGTGTGACTTACCAAACATTGGTTTTCGATATGGTTCGTCTAATCAAGTTCAACACACACAAGGAGTAGACCATAATCCTCTTGGTATACCTAACACTTGTCCAAATTTTACTTCTTGGGGCAACCCTTCACCATGGAATGGTAATATTACTGGTGGAAGCAATGAACCATGGAACATTTATGCCAATTGGGGTTATGCTCCTCATATTAGTGGAAATGCCCCGGGGGTTTATCCTCTGACTCATCCTAGCACAATGCCTAGCTGCAATCCACCTATCAACCCCATCCCATAATGGAGTGGGGAGGTTCTAGGAAGTAACCAATCTTTTTGGGCACCACCTTCGCAAGGAGGAAATCAACCTTGGAACGCTTATCTAATCCAAGGAAACAATCAATGGTTTGGTCAAATTCCGGAAAGTAACCAATCTTTTTGGGGCCTACCTACGCAAGGGGGAAATCCATCCATCCATCTTGTTCCACCATGGAATGGACAACATTCAGGAAGTAACCAATCTTTTTGGATGCCATCTCCACGAGGCAATCAAACTTGGAATGCATATCCAAACCAGGGAAACATTCAATGGAGTGGTCCAATTCCAACTAGTAACCAATATAATTGGGGCCGACACCCGCAAAGAGGAAATCCACCCATGAATCCCAAACCAACAATGGAGTGGTAATGTTCCATCAAGTAACTAGTCTCAATGGAACATACCCCCGCAAGGGGGAATCCACCCATGAATCCCAACCAGCCAGGGAGTGGTAATGTTCCACCAAATAACCAACCTTATTGGAACATACCTCCGCAAGGGAGAAATCCATACATGCAACCTAGTTAACAATGGACTAAGCAACATCTAGGCAATAACCAATGCTTTTGGATGCAACCTCCACAAGGAGATAACCACTCTTGGAATGCTTTTCAATCCTAAGGACTACATCAATGGAGTGGCTAGGTTCTAGAAAGCAACCAATCCTTTTTGGGCCTAACCCTGCAAGGGGGCAATCCAACCATTAATCCCACTCCTCCATGGAGTGGTTAGGTTCTAAAAAGTAACCAATCTTTTTGGAACCAACCTGCAAAGCCTGCGTTTGATCCAGCTAGGCTGCCAATTGAGCCTCATGCCAATGGTATGATGGATTCCATCAACCATCTTGAACAGATTACCCCACATTTGGGATAAGTTTCTATTCAGAATTCACAACCCACAGTTGGCCAAGCAATACAAGAACCTTCTAATCCTTCCAACACTTCTGAAATCTTCACAGTCTCATCGATAGACCTTAGAGGAAAGAAGAAGAAGTATAAGGGTAAGCAAAGTTCTAATCCCTCCCAAAATTCTAAAATCCTTATTGTCGAGTCCAAAGACCTTAGGGACAAGAAGAATAAGTACAAGAGTAAGAAAAATGCTAACTCTGGGAACAAAGATGCACCAACTATGATTCAATGCAGTGGGCAACAACAAACCACTATTTTGACACTGGTACCCCCGCCATGGGAAAACCAGACAACCCCCCCGCAAGGGGGCACTGATCCCAATGCCAATGTATTCATGTGTGATCATGAGATGAACATTCAAACAAGACTCGATTCTTATGATGTCTCTCCTAGTACATCGGATCAATCGGAATCACAAGCAAGTGGTTCTCTCTACACTAAGAAACCATCCATAGACTTAGTACCATACCCCCCCAAAGGTGTTCTACGTAGAACAATGCATAATCCTAACACATGAGCTGCTCATAACGGTAATGTTCTTGAGGACCTAGCTCAAGTACCATGTGCCATGTCCGCCTTGGAGGTATTTTAATATCATCCTATGCAAAGAAAGGAACTATTGTCTACCATTGGTGATGTTGATCCATCCAATGAGACTTTGATCACAATAGACATAGACCATTCAATATGTAGGATCCTTTTCGAAGTTTCTTTTTAGATTAAAGTAACGACTCATGGTAAGAACATTTGTCTAACCATAGTGGATGAAGTTACCTCAACTTGTGTAATGTCATTTAAATGTTGGCAAGCATTTCGATCACCCTATCCATCATAGAAGTTTCAAACCAAGCTACTCAAATAGCTTCGGTGGATTCAGATCAAAATCTTCCCTTGATGGAGGAATATGATCTCGTTACCTAGCCCATTTGGGCTATGAGATATCCCATCTCACATGACTTCTTGGATTACATTTTATCATCAAATGAATATATCCCTGAAGTTCTAAACATTTGGTTGCAACCACCTAAGGACAGCTTTTGTGGGGCCACTAGGAGCATAATTGTATTAAATCCACTCAAGTATAGGAGCATGATTTGCATGTTCATCTATCTGATCTGGTATATTTGGAAGCTTGCATATAGGTTTAGGATATCCCTTTGTGAAGATGCATTTGAACCTTTTGCAACCCAAACATGCCATAGGGTCGAACCTGTTGGAAATTGGTGGATCAGCCCTTCATATCTATATTTTCCACCATTCCGACAGAAGAGCCTACTGAACATGGGATAGCCTAGTCAGCACCCCATTGCCATTTTGGTGCCCATGCTGAATTATTCTTATAGGCCCGGGATCCCTATTAGTCCCATCATGGCTTGAAGTTTGAGACCACATATTTCTCTTTCATTCATTTCTGACCATATCCTGATGGGATCCCAATTTTTTGTCATTTTACATAAGCTTGTGTTAAAATATCCACTTGAACATCCATGCAAACTACTTCATTGCTTATTGCTTATGTTGCGTATTTTCCTTTGCAGTCACTTTTTGTTTCAAGGTGCCTATCAACTATTGCTTCTATATATTTGACCCATACCCATGGAGGAAACATCTATAAGAGTGTACATAACTAGCTCAGCCCTTGTTTGCAATACAGATCTTTTCCTTGGCTTGACCCATGACCTTGACATTTAGGTGCATGCCCTTAAGAAACTTGTTTCCTCTAATCTATCATAGCATGCTTTATTCTTTTTCAAGCTAATAAATGAAAAATGTTAAAAAAAATAAAAATTGGAAAACACAAAAATACAAAAAGGGAGAGACTTGAATCACTTCATATTATAAACTTCAAAGAAAATGACAATAGTCGGTCCTTGTTGCCCTTGAACACGGCACATAATATTGTATCCACTGTCAGTACACCATCTACATTTTTCTTACAAAACTGTACCAGTATTTTGAACAGATCTCCACCGATGGGTTATCCTTCCCGTCACCAATGGAGCTTTCGTTAATGCATCTGGCATTAGCGTATTTCATTAAGGTCGGTTACTCAAAATCCTATGTTTCCATGTGTCCATTCTGCATCGTGTTATGTGTTCAAGGGAAGTTCAAACCGAGTCAGCCATTTCTCAAATATTCCTGACCAATCATGTCATCCTTCCTTGTGTCAATATACAGTGTTGGATCTTGCAGTTCTACCAAATTATAGCAGAGTATTGATATTTGTTTCGTATCAGTTGATGTGGGATGCATTAATGACCTCATTCCGATGGATCTATTCCTATCGACATCAAATCATTATCTAGGACATGGATCTAGAAACCTAAGAGTACCTTGGATCTTGCAGTCATTAGTGGAAGGTTTTCTCGCAAATGAAAATGGGTATACATCAATGACCCCTGATTGTTTAATTCTACAAGTGTTCGACTTCAGAACATCTTTTCATAGTTGCTAGTTTGTACTCAGTACCTTAGAGTCCATCATCATTATCGGTGGGTCTCTTTGCATTTGTTAATGGTATACACCAATGACCGGTAACCAGATGGTGTTTTATTATGCTCGGCATCAGATCACTTATTCGCATGCTATAAACTCGTACTATCGTTAGTTTGTATTTAATACCTTGGGAAAAACAATTGTATCACTCATCGATGCACTACCCTAGCTGTGCAAGATTAGACTGCCATGTCAGAAGTTCAATAAAGACTTTGTTCTCGCACTCATCAAAGTGCATGTTTACACTTCTGAAAAATTTACTTTTGACATGGATCCATTGTGTATTGTTCGTGGCCATGCTTGTTTACTATTGAACATGGGTATGCCCGCCTCAGGAAGACATTATATATTTGAGAAATTGCTATGTTTTGCAGGTGTGATCCTCAATCCTACGCCCGTGAGTTTTTCCTTCCCTCTTCCTTGCTTTGAACGATAAAGAGTATCAGTATACAAAGTATAAATTTCAGTAATGTATTTCGGCCCTTAGCTCTGCTTCGGACCTCACACATTAGGGGGAATCTGTTAACAATCAAATTAACACCCTTAGTTATGTGACATAAGAAGCACATTTTTACTATGCGCCCGCAGCATGAAGACAAAACACAAGGACATTCAGAGACAAATCCTCTCTGATCTAATCACTTCTCGCATAAATTGAAGGATTAGGTGAAGAAAGTAAAAACCTAAAGAGATCAAGTTTAGTGATTGAACCACTCATAAAAGGTCCAAAACTAAGCTACACCAATAAAAAACTGAAGATGAATGCATTAAAGTGCATTAATTGTACTTAAAATATGCCAAGTTGTACAAAAAAGCCTAAAAACTATGGAAAAGTGGGTTTTTGAGCAAAAATAATAAAAAAACATGGAAAGGGACAATCCCACATTGAAAAGAGAAACTTGAGAGCACACTTCTCAATGCTATATAATAAATCCATTTGGGGCATTGTAAAGAAAAAAAAGGGAAGAGAAAAGGCATGCTGGAGAGATTCTGAAGGAGGAGGAAAAGCTCAATTTCTTCAAAAGCATGGGTAAAGGAAGGAAAGTTCATGGCAATGGAGGAGGGATTCACACCAAGATCCATGATAAGGATGCACCTCTTCATTATTTTAATATGAAATGATTCAAGTTTGTTCCATTTGAATGTTTGAATGTTGCTTATCTTGTATGATTTAACTTTTCAAATGGCATTAGATCTTAGCTTTTCTTATATTTTTTGATGAATGAATGTATATCTTATGAAGAACTTGTGATAATCATGTTCATTTGCTGACATAGAAGCTCACCACTTCTTAGTAAAATAGATTGATGATTGCAGATCCAACTCCCTACAAGCAAACTACTTCATCTATTATCAAAATGGAGGGAAATTCACCAGGAACATGATACTAAACAATTTGATTCTCTAAGAGGAAGGCTCTTCAAACCCATTGGATGACTGGATTTAAAACCCTGGGGATACGAAAAGCAAGATAATGCTCTATCATCGTTCGATGGTGCCACATTGGGTTTCAAATACTTTGATGTTGTTTCTAATAGAGGACCATATATCAATCATTGGTAACATTAGGAAAAAGATGGAGGTTCAACATGAGCATACAAGTATGAGTACTATAATGGAAGGAAATGTGTGCATAATTGGGAAGCGTTTGGATGCACATATGACCCGAGGAGCTCTTCTCCTAGGAGGTTTAAAAGAAGAACCCATGATAGTTTGTCATAGGAGAATTTCCAAGTTTTTATGCTATAGGGACCGATTGGGATTTTTTGTTATAACGCTCACTAACTTTATAGTCTTAGGATCTTCTAGCTAAAATTTTAGATATAGTGCAGAAAGAATATTTTCACAATTTTTTGTAATTGTATTTAAGATCACCATGTGTATCCTCATAAGTCAGACTCTATTATATATCCTTGTCTCTCCCATTGGTTGGATAGAAGGAATTTTACACTCTCAATTTTTACTTTGTTTTACTACTGGTTATTAATAAAAGTACTCTGATCGTATTTACAAAAAAACGACATTTTGAGAATTAGTAAAAGTTGCTAACGTTTCTACACTTTAAGATAAGTATGGATCCTCAAAAAATTTCCAGGAGTAAAAACAATGTTTCCTATAGGCCCTGTATTCTTTCTCATCGCATACCTTTCTCCTTGCCAAAGAACATATATCTTCCTTACTACATAAGATATCATATTTCTCCTATCCAACATATCAGTGCGGACTGAACTAGTTACAAAATGACTCCACCATAGATATGACAGAAGCAACACCAAAAAGAAAAATTACAAACATTTTTCTAGAAAAGCAAGATCTAGTACCATTATAAACCAAAATATCATCCAGTAAATCCTCATAGTAAATGTGTCCATTCATTTCCCCTAAGGCCTTTTTTTTGAAAGGCTACCTGGCAGTTGATTGAACTTCCTATAACTATGGACAAAAGAAACTTCATAAAAAATATTCATTAGTTGCTTAACCCTGTTGCACCATTGATTCAACTGAAGAAGATGTAGATTTGAGGTGCCAACTGCCCAATTTATAATCACCATAGAATCATCTATCACCTGCATTTGAAAGATTCCCCTTTTTCTAGCAAACCAAAGGAATCCCCATAAGTCGATAAGCTCATCTATTGTATTTGTTCCTCTACCACAACCCATCCAGAGGTGAATATAATGTTTTTGGTGTACTTGAATCACCATCGCTACTCCACACCATCCATTATTTTCAGCACCATCAAAATAACCAATTGATAAAGATTCATAAAAAATTGGTCTATTCTGACTTATTGTGGTATTTTGTAACTTCCTCTTAGCAACTACAAAAAAAATACTGATAGAGGAAGCACAAACAGAGGAAATGGAAGCCGACGTATCCTCAAAAATAGACTTATTTCGAGCTTTCCAGGTGAACCAAATGACCATAAGTGGGATCTCTTTCAACTTTATTGACTTTTTGAACCACTCAAACATACCATTGGGAAAATTTGTACCTTTCCATTCAGAATACAAATTCATTAATATGCAAACTTCTACCTATACCTTCTATATAAATGAGCAATGTAAAAAAATGTGAGTCATCGTTTCTTCTTTTCCTTTACATAAAATGCAAATACCCAAGCCAGTAAAATCGCTTCTAATGAGGTTGTCCTAAGTAAGTATTTTATTTTGGAAGCAAAACCAAATAAAACATTTGATCTTTATAGGAACATGCCATTTCCATAACTGCCTAAACCACCAATTAGGCTCACCCGCCACATGATCTTTAGTAATATCCTTGTAAGCAACATTAACATAGATAATTCCAGTTACTCCCTTCCAATCCCAAACTAAGATATCCTCATTCTCAGAAATTCTAATACCAACAACATTTAAGGAAAGAATAAAGGAATACCATTCTTCTGCAAGGATTCCGATCAATCCAAAATCAATAGACTAATACCAGTATGATTGACCAAATTTGACCCCTTGTAGATTTCTAGCCCGAGGCAAATAAACTATATTTAAAGCATCGACATGAGCCAAAAGAGGATTTGATAACTTAAATAGTTTCTCCCATAGCCCACAAAAGGATCAACACCTATAATCATTTGACATCCATTTCCAATTTTCCAAGATAACCATTCTCCCATATTTAGAAATGACTTCACAAGGCCCCACCAAACAATTGAAGCTTCTTAACATATTTTTATTTCATAACTTGACTCCACAAATCATCCCCGAAGGTTCCTCTCCACAAACTCTTAAGGCTCAAAGCTGAATTAAACCAATCCAAATTTTTTAGACCCCATCCTCCCAAATTGTTTGGACAAGATAGGATTTCCCAACTAGACAGATGATACTTATAGATAGAGG
Organism: Larix kaempferi; assembly: GCA_027924585.1. Lineage (NCBI taxonomy): Eukaryota > Viridiplantae > Streptophyta > Pinopsida > Pinales > Pinaceae > Larix > Larix kaempferi. Next base: position 17,645,096 of record BSBM01000061.1, read on the forward strand.
AATTTCCAACCCATAGAAAATGAAACATTCTTCTTCCGATTCCTTGAATAATAGAACTAGGTAGCCTAACCAAAGACATCCAGTATAGAGAGATACTCTCTAAAACCATTTTGACCAGGATGAACCTTCCTCCAAGAGATAACCATTTGAATGACCAGTTAGATATCCTTCTTTCAATTTTCTTGACCATCCAGAACCATTCTTCTTTTTAATAACAATTCGGTTAATATGATATCCTACATACTTGAAACCATCATCCAATGAAACCATCTACTAAGGGAAAATATGGTGAAGGTAATCAAACATATTATGTTCGATATGGCTATGCAACATTTTTTTTTTTGACTACTTACATCCATACCAAAGGCCTTACAATAGAGATTAATAATCATATGATAATTTTCCCATTCACCCAACATACCGATCCCAAACAATATTTAAGCATCATAAAAAAAAGATGTGTAATTGAAAGATGATGGTGTATCTTTATACCTTTGATTTTTTTTGTTTGTTGGCTTCAATAATAAGTCTACTTAAACCTTCTATAAACATCAAAAAATAATAGGAGATAATGGGTAGCCTTGTCTAATCCATCTGTAACCTTGGAAGAAAGCAGTTGGAGACCCATTTATCAAAATGGAAATATTCACAGACGAGATGCAGGCCATAATCCACTTTGTAACTTCAATTGGTAACCCAATATGAAGGGGAATCAAGTGCATAAATGTCCAATCCACTCGATCATAAGATTTAAATAAATCCATTTTAAAAATCAATGCCTAAATAATTTTTATCTTAATGGAGTGGAGATTTTCCTGAGCCACCCTTATAGCATCCAATATTGACCTATTTGAGAGGAAACCAAATTGCTTCTTAGAGATACCTTGCACCAGAAAAGGTTTCATTATATTTGCAATAATTTCTGAAATGACTTTGTAGATCAAGTTAAACAAAGAAATAGGTCTATACTTATTAAAAGACTTAGGTTTTTCCCTTTTTGGAATGAGCGCAATGAAAGTTACATTCATAATTTCAATCACCTCCCCATTCATCCTCAACTCTTCAACTACATCTAATAGATCAAAACCTATCAGATAAAAAATGGATAAAGAACTCCATCATCCACCCATCAGGACTATGGATTTTTTCCTTCGGAAATTTCTTTAAAGTTTCTTTAATCTCCTTCAACGAAACTACTTTTCCAATGATGCTACCTTCTCCATTGTTAAAGATTCGAGGGTAATGTTGAAGAACCTGCATTTGGGATTCGATAGTAACAAATTTACTTTCACTGTATATCTCCTTGAAATAGTTAATTGCAACCTTCTCTAATGAATTTTGATCTGAGATCCAATCTCCATTAGAATTCTTCAAATCCCAAATAAAATTATTGTTCCTTCTCTGATTTGCAAAGCAGTGAATTTCTTTATGTTATTGTCACCCTCAACCAGCCAAACCATTCTACATTTTAACCACCAAGTTTCTTCTTCCCTCTTTAATAATTTATATTTTTTCGATTCAAGTTCAATCAATATTTCCTTCATGTTAAGAGAGAACATATTCTCATCCACCACAACAAACATGGCTTCAATATCATATTCAATGTTGAGTAGATTCATCATTTTTTCCTTTTTTCTCACTTTCTCCCAACATTAAACATCCCTTTTTAAGAGCTTTATCTTTTGAACAAGTCTATGCATAGGCAATTCACATCCCTGAAAATCATAAGAAGGCCAACTATTTTTTACCAGGTCACAAAAATCTATCTCATGCAGCCAACCATGTTTGAATTTAAAAGGGACATGTGAATAACACTAATCCAAATCCAACTGAAGACAAATCTTTCGATGGTCAAAAACACTGGAGGCTATCGATCACGATCTAAATATGCCACATGGATCTTTTAAACTATTTGCCAACAGGAAAATACCAAGCCTTTTTTCCACCCTAGCTCTCCTAAGCCTACCATTTGACCAAGTAGGAGACAAAACACTTGGCACCACATCAATGAGATTAGCCCCACTAAAAATATCTCTAAAATATTCATCCATAGGATCGATAAAAGAAACAAAGCCCCATATTTCCTCAACCGATAATGTCAAGTTTAAGTCCCGTGCAGCTATGAGTGAGGGATCATTTAAAATTCCAGAACACACCACCTTATCCCATAAATATTTCTTTGATTGTATAGGTCATAACAATTCAAGGATTTAATACTCTTTTCCATACTCCGTAGCTCCCATCTAGTAGAACCCATGCACATTTAAATAAAGGTTTAAAAGAAACCTTAATAGGATTCCAGGATAGAAGGACCCCACATAACAAACCACTGGCATCCAGTCCATAGACTTCCCAATTAAAATAGCATTTTAAGAAAAAATCGTAGGCCTTCAAACTAGAGATCATTTTTTCTTGGATCAATAATACATATGGATGATGAACTTCCATAATTCTCTTCAGGGGTACTCTTTTTGGTGAGCTAACAAACCCCCTAATATTAAAGGAGATAATTATCATTAATCAACCAAAGCAGGGGGAGTACATTCTCTAAGATACCCATGAATAGAAGTAGAATTGGACCTTTGATCCATAGCCCAAGAAATCGAGGTAATGGAGGAAACCTTAGGATTGAGAATTTGTTCTTGCATCAAGGAAGAGTATGAATTTGCAAAAATAGAAGCCTAACCCTTCCTACCCTTCTTTTTCAACGTAGTAACATTCTGGCACATGATAGATGAGATGGGAAAAACATCTTCCTTTTCTGACAACATACCGGAGAATGTCAAAATAAGAATTATTGCAGAAGGATTAGATAGATTTTCTGATGAAGTAAATTTTTGAGACAATTCAAATGAATTTCCCAACTTATCATCAATTGGAGAGGGCAACAAAACTATGGGAAGAGTAGTGCTTAACCCTGAATTAGGAACTACGTTAGATGGGAACCTACAATCCACCCCCCTCGGAGAATATCAGCCATTTCCATCCTGGATAATTAAACCCCCATCACCCCGTTTGTTTGATTCCGAAGGAAATTTGAAATTTTCCTCATTTATAAAAGTAAAAAACTTTCCCCTATTGTACAAAGAACAAATAGAACTAACCCTACCATAATCCTCCAATAACCTAGAATTTGGAAAGGCATACTCCAACAATGAGCATAATCACCTTAGAAATATAATTTATAAGGGGTTTCCAGTGACACTTCATCCACTCTATAATTTCATATCTCGACATCTTAATGTATTCAAATCTTCTTGGAAAATCTCAAAGAAATATAGAAAGCATCAAAATGAAAAATAAAGCTAAATATGCAAGAAAAAATCAATGACAAAGAGAATATTCTCTGGAGAGGCATTTCTCCCAAAGGTGAGGCCATTTGCTTGGATTGAAACATCGAGACATAAATTTGATTAACGCAATTATCCTCCTCTCCTTTGGCATCTCTCACTGCGTATTACTCATGAACAATAGAAATTTCTCTTTCGATAGGTAATATGGATTCCATATATTTCCATTTGTTTAAAAAAAAATAATACATTGACACTAATTGAAGTTCTACCCTAATATATAAGGTTACTCTGTTTTAGGTAAGAATTAAGTAGCGAGGATTCACCTCTTGGTGTTTACACCACTCAGTTTTGGGGTATACAATGCCAAGTTGACTCTACAACTTTGGCTCGGATGGGAACGAAGTAAGTTATGATCCCATGATTTGATTGGTCCCTGTTAAAATTTTAGCAGTGTTTTATATTGTTTCAATACCAGAATTTCCTAAGTTAATTATGGGAAATGATTACCTAAATAATTGGAATGCCCAGTCCTATTTATGGACTAGAAATTTTGAATTATATACAATTTCATTTATATATTTCCATACACCTATTTAACAATCTCTTATTTTGAGCATAGGTGTAAATATATTTGATAGTTTGATAGGGAGATCATGGCTGCAACTAGGGTTTTGCAGGGCGGGGCGGTATCATGGTGGGTCAAGGAGGTAGATCGATGGGGCATTTTTTGAGCATCTCAGCTACTTGGAGTCAAGCCAGTTTGTTTAGGAACTGGCCTAGCACCAACCAAGTCTAAAAAAAGTGGGAAGTGCTCGTGTCTAGCTCTTAGAACGCTTCGGTTTGATTTCATTTTCTTGGTTTGTTGTGGTATTTGCTTTTTGTTGGTGGTGTTTTTTGTGAAGGGGCCTTTAGTTTTGTATTTCTTGCCAGTGGTGGGGTTGTTTCCCCTTGTATCTAATTGGGACCACTTTGGTTCAGGGTTCGAAGATATTATTGTTGCTCTGTCAGTCTTTAGGGACAGGTGGCTAGACTCGTGGGTTGTGTCCTTTGTCCTCTTCTGAATTTGACAACTGTTTATTGCTACCGTTTGGTTCCATTACTATGAATTCACAACATTTGGGTGTTGGTGCCCCAATTCAGTGTCCGTCTAACATTGTCGATGGGAACTGCTCTTCTGGTTATTCTCATCGTGCACATGGGTATGGGTGTTCTGGAGGAAACCCTAATTGGGATTCCTGGGTTCGGAACTCAAATTTGACTGGTAGTAAAGCTTGGCTGAGGCGTAAGGCAAAGACTCTTAAAGATAGGGAGCTCGTGGATTGTTATGAGATTGCCTCGGATGTGAACCTAGAGAGGATTGAGATGCTGGCTGAGAGGGCCCTAATGGGAAGGTTTGAATTCACCTCTGGGACTAAAGAGGAGATTGTTGAGTGGGTGAAAAAATTTTGGCTTCCTATTATGGGGATTGTGCCTAGAATTAACCTGCTGTTGAACAAGTGGATATTGTTTACATTTTCGAGCCAAGATGTTAGGGAGGAAATCCTTGCAGGTACTTGGCTCTTTAAAGAGGGTTCTCTGCTCCTTAAACAGTGGCATATAGCATTCGACCCTTTGTGAGAAAAGTAGGGAATTAGACACCTTTGGATGTTGATCCCCGAATTTCCGATTGAATTATGGATGGAAGATATTATCATCGATCTGGAAAATTCTGTGGGGAGGTTTGTTAGAATTGACATAAAAACACTCTTTGGTATGGATAGGAGGTTCGCAAAAGTAATGGTGCAATTTGATCTCAGATTGGGTCTCCCGGCGGAAGTGGATATTGTTTGGGGTGACCGGAAATAGAAGCAGTGACTGGACTACTTTAGATTTCCGTTTAGATGCTTCGATTGTCATTCTGTGGGCCATGTATTAGCAAACTGCTCAAAGTTTCGGGCTAATGGGAAAGGTGACCAGTCTAGGTACGTTTTATCATCCAGGTCTCAAATTCTGGTAGATTCGACTCATACGCCTACAAATATTGGTAAGATGATACCTCTACCTGAATCTGTTTATTCGGAGGTATCAAAGGATGAAGTGGTTCTTATTGAAAACTGGGAAAAAGACTTGGATAGGCGTATCTTTGTAGGGGAGGTAGTTTTGAGACATAATATTACTTGCACGACTGCTAGGGATGGGGTGAGTAATAGGGTAGATAAGCAACCCTCGGTGGTTCGGAATTTGGAATGTGATCTGGAAGAGGTGGGGGGTCCGTTGTCTAAGACTTCTGGGTTCGATCCAAACCCTAAGGCCCTGTTGTCCAGCCCTGTTGAGAGTGGTATTGGAGCACAAGAGGAGAGTGGTATTGGAGCACAAGAGGACCCAGTCCATGATTGTGTTGGTTTTGTAGATCATATCCCTTTAGAATTGAATTCTTCTGGTCGGGAAGGGAATGGCTTGAATTATATTACTCCGAGTAGTGAGGTGGGGGGTCAGGTTATGTCGGATTGTATGCCCCTGATGGTATATTCAAAGAATACCTCTGGGAATTATGATGCATTACCCATTAGCTCCATTAAATTTCAAAATGTGACTATATGCAGAAAAAAGAAGGGGAAGAAGGATTTGAAGAAGATTGAGACAGTTGATGATTATTTGACTGTGGTTGATAGATTGAAAGTAGAAGGGAAGGATTTTCTTTCAGAGTGGGGTCTTAGAGTGGAGAAACCCCTATGTGAGGGTTTTTAATGTCTCTTCTCTCACTGAATATTCGTGGGTTGGTCAAAGCTACCAGGGCTAGGGCTTTGAGCAACCTTCTCCAGGTTACTAGCCTGGGGGTTATTTTGTTACAAGAGACTATGTGCTCAAGTTTAGATGCTATTTCAAAGATAGGGGGTGTGGTTCGAAATTGGGAGGTATCAACTGTCTGCTCAAATGGAATTTATGGGGGGTTAGCTGTGGCCTGGGACCCCAATTTGTATTCTTTCAGGGTTTTCAAAACACCTTGGGGTATCTTGCGGAAAGGCATCTGTCTGGGTTTAAATTTTCAGTTGTCATTTTTTAATTGTTATGCTCCATATTCTGGCAGGCCGGACTTTTGGGACTCTCTGGAGAAATCAGGTATCCTGAATATTGAAAATCTCTTTTTTGCAGGAGATTTAAATTTTACAAAATCTTCTTCTGAAATTTGGGGTCAGAGATCCAGGTTGGATCCTATGGCATATTATTTCTTGTCATTCCTGGATAGGAATGGCCTTACTGATGTTGTCCCGGTAAAATTATGTCCTACCTAGACAAATGGTAGAAGCGGCATCGATGGCATCCATAAGCGTCTCGATCGATTCCTGGTAAAGGAATCACTGCTATGTAAGCTATAGAAATATCGTACATGGGTTCATGATGTGAAATTTTCGGACCATTGGCCAGTTATTTTTTAGTTTGATGATTATGGGGTCAAGTCCCATCATCCCTTTAAATTCGACAGTTCCTGGTTAGGACAAGAGGATTTTTGCAAAATGGTGAAATATTTCTGGATCATTGAGATTGTTGAGGGACTTGATCCAATCGACTTTTTCTTACAAATATGAGAAGGCTGAAGTCTGTGGTTAGTAAATGGATATATGATCAAAAGCAGGCTGATAAGGAGGTTTTGAAACTACTGGAAATGGCTATTCAAAATTATTATGATAAAAATGTTTTTGGGACTTCGGATGTGGAAGGATTCGAGGCTGTTAGGTCTTTTGAGAAAAAAAGAGAAGAGGTAATGATACAAGAAGAAAAAGAATGGCAGTTAAAGAGTAGGGCATTATGGGTCCAGCATGGAGACAAAAATACTAAGTTTTTTCATGCATTTGCGTCTACCAGGAGAAACATGAATCTTATCTAGGATTTGAAGGATTCTCAGGGCATTAAAATTTCTGGGGAGACTGCATTAAAGACTGAAGCAGTTAAAGTATTTAGCAATGTTTATAACGATGAGGGGAATGGTATGCTTTTGGACCAAATCAGAGTCGCTAGACTCTTCCCTAGATTCTTTAATGACCAAGAAGCTACTGAGTTGGGGAAGATCGTAACCCTAGAGGAGATAGAGCAAACTCTAAAAATTTTTAAGAAGAAAAAGAGCCCGACGCCTGATGGCTGGCCGATAGAAGTGTATATTCATTTCTTTGATCTAATGGGGGATGATTTACTTAAAATTGTTGAATATTCCAGAGTGGCTGGTATTTCAACTGGTGCCCTGAACTCTACATTTTTAACTCTGATACCAAAATGTGATAATCCATCATCTCTTGGGGATTTTAGACCCATTGCTCTATGTAATTTGGCTTACAAGCTAATTACAAAGATCATTGCTCAAAGGTTAAAGTTTGCATTATCTGAACACATCACAGAAGAACAATTTGATTTTTTACATGATAGGAAAATTCATGATGCCATAGGAGTCTCTCAAGAGCTTATGCATTCTATAAAGATAAAAATCAACAAGCATTGTTGTTAAAAATGGATTTGGAGAAGGCATATGATTGGGTAAATTGGTCCTTCTTGAGACTGGTGATGATACATATTGGTATACCTCCATTGGTACTAAATTGGATTATGAGCTTTGTATCCACAACAAGTATTGTTGTTCTAGTAAACGGGTCACCTACTATTTTTGTCACTTGTTCAAGGGGTCCGTGGTAGGGGTGCCCTCTGTCCCCATTACTGTTCATTTTAGTGATGGATGCATTGAGCAGGATCTTGAAGGTGGCAAAGGAGGAAGGGTACATCAAAGGTATTGAAGTTATCAGTGGGTGTGTGCTCACACATTTGATTTTTCTTGATGATGTGTTACTGGCAGGTGTGGCCACGGTAGAAGAATGGATGGTGTTTCGAAACATTTTCAATACCTTTTGCAATGTTACAGGTATGAAAATCAGTTCCACAAAGTCTAATTTTTATCAATATAATGTGAGTATTGACTAAATATTGGAGATTGAAAGGTTTCTACCATACAAATGTGGAAATCTTGTGGATGGATTTAAATATCTGGGATTTTATTTAAATCCAAATCATTATCAAAGTAGTGATTGGAGATGGATTATTCAAAGAGTGGAATCCAGGATCTCCCATTGGGCTTGTAGGTTTCGCTCAATGGGAGGCAAGCTTATTCTGGTTAAAGCTGTGCTGACAGGTCTGCCAGTATACTGGATGTCTCTACTGGAAATTCTGTGTTCAATTCTAAATGAATTCAAGAAACTTTTATTTAACTTCCTTTGGACTAGTAGTGCTGAGCGAGCTAGACTTACTATAACTGTATGGGAGGTTATCTCAAGGCCTGTAAAGAGCGAGGGATGGGGTATAAAGGATCTAAAATGTTTTAGCAAAGCTTTAAGATCGAAAATTTTTTGGCGTGGGGTTTTTGGATGCTCCCTTTGGTCCCATGTCATTCATCTTACATATATCAAGCATGAGGTGACTGATTGGTTGTGGTATCCAAATAGAATGAAGGGATGTATTTCACCGATTTGGAGAGGAATAATGAAAGTATTATGTTGGCTGGCGGAGGATATGAGATGGCAAGTTGGCTCTGGTGATCGAATTCTGGTAGCAAAGTCACCAATTTTAGGGATGGAGGGCTCTTGTATACTCTCTACCAGATTAAGGGATTATTTAAAATTCTATGGTTTATCTACACTATCCAGGTGAAAAATGGGAATCACTTTTGTGGCGCTGGGAATTATTGGTTATGTTCAAGGGATCTGGGCTTGCAGGGTGACGATGCACAAGAATGGGATAAATATATTTGTGGTCTGGATGAAGCAGGAGTCAGACTAAATGGTGGGGTGGATAAAATTGTTTGGTTAGGTGATGAGAAGTCTAGAACAGTGACAGCAAAAGTGGCTTACAACAAAATTATCCAAAATCATTGTATTTATCCACAGAATTGGTGGTATAGAAATATATGGAAATGGGAATATTCGTTGAAGATCAAGTGTTTTTTTTGGCAGGCATTACAGGGTAATTTAAAAACTTGGGATATCCTTATCCGGCGAGGATGGTGTGGGCCAAATTGGTGCATTATATGCAAACAAAATTTGGAATCAGTAAGACACCTCTTTGTTGACTGTTAGTTTGGCAGGGACATCTAGAAATTAGTATGCGCTGAACTGCATATTGATGACACCTGGGAAGTTGGTGAATTTGGCACTATTCTCTATAACTGGTGCAAGCAGGAAAAAACATTTCAATTCTTACCTATTTTTGTGGCATGGGTGACTTGGTATGCTAGAAATTGTGCAACTTTCCAAGGAAGATTGCTTGAGGTAAGGACATGTGGGATCAAAGTCTTAAATATGGATTAGAATTACAAAATTGATATAGAAAAGAAAGGATCTTTGAGAAGTGGTCTGTTCTCATTCTTGGTTAACCAGCCGGTTATGTTCTTTAATGGGGTAGCTCAAAATGGAATGTGTGCAGTCGGAGGTGTAATTTATCTAAATGAGAGTCACTTTTTCAACTTCCGACTCAACTGTGGTGTTGGTTCAAACATGAATGGGGAGTTAATGGCATTGTGGTGCAGCTTGAAGATGGCAAATCTCTTTGGACTTGTAGGCATGAAGGTATTTGGGGATTCAAGGGTAACTATTAAATGGGCTGCTGGTGAATACAGTTTAAAAGTTCTGAATCTGACTCAGTGGTGTTTGCGCACTACAATAGAAATTGAAAAGTGTAAGCCAATTACCTTTGAACATATATTTAGGGAGCATAATGAGCAAGCGGACAGGTTGTCAAAACTTGCTTTCGATGGTGACTTTGGTATTCTCTTTTGGGAAGAATGGTTTGATCAATAGGTTTTGGAAAAGGGTGATTTGTATTTTTTTGGAGATCACTGAGGATGAACATCTATATATTAGTGTTTTATATATGGGCTATAACTGAACTTTTTAGAGATCATTTTGAGAACTTGTATAGCCTATGTGCTATATCATTCTGAGTACTTGTAATCCTGTGAGCTTGATCATTCTGATATTTTGTATCGAGCCTATGTGCCAAAGATATGATATATAAAGTCTTGAGACTATGAGACCGTGACTAATCTTTGTACTATTTGATTCAAGAATGAATAGCAATAGTACGTTTTTTTCCTCTGAAAAAAGGAAAAGAAAAAAATCTCTTATTTTATTTTAATGTTCGACCTATTTTGGTTATATTAAAATTTTCTATAATAGTTATACTTGTCTTTACTTCATCTATGCTTGTCTTTGATGTCACTTTAATATTTTGGTTCTATAGAACTTTAGCATAATTGTTTTAAGAAAATGTGTAGTCTAGTGATTGTCTATATCTGTATTTAAAAATTTCAAATAGATAGATTATAAACCATTAATAGAATTAAATATGGGTTTTAATACAAATATTTCTTAACCCTACTAAAAAAAAAAATTGTATTTCTTTACCATTTATCAATAAAAAAAATCTATCAATTATGCATGAAAAACAACACAAAATTAGGAAAGTTTAGAATAATTTAAATCTGAAAAACTCTTCCAAAAAACTAAAATCGATAGGTCCACGTACCACCAAACCATAGGAATTCCACAATAAAACTATAATTGTTATCCCTTAGAAGCCACCCCTAAGTTGATCTATGATATTACAGGGGTAGTAAACTTAGGGTTTTACAAGTAGTCTAGAAGTTACGTTAGGGTCTCTAGAATAATCCTTATAAACAAAACCAATCACATTACTTGTCCACCTAACACCAACAAGTGCTATTCAAGGTGTGCATATAGAGCATTTTATACTAGTTAGAGCCTACTAAAGTTCCTTTAATATTCCTAAAAATTGTTTTCACTCCCAATACCTTCACCATACAACACCATTGGCTACTCTTCACTATGACCATAGAGATTTTATTATTCCTTCGATTTTGATTAGACATTCCTATAGGCAAGTAGCTTCTCTTCTAGAAATGCTTGATTCTCAATCTTCAATGGTTTTCTTTGTTTTTCCTTATAAATCACTCTTTCTCCCTCTTACACCAACAACCCCTTATCCAATTTGAATCCCTCTTTTATAACCCAAAAGAGGTCTTCTTGTTTTTTCTTTTAACCTAACAAACTAATTATAACTATTATTGTATTTGTTAAGTCTTGTCTATTTTTTTGGAGATATTGTTTCTTATATTTTAGTGTTACTTTGAAAATAATAAATGCTTGACATACCAAACCTAGACATTTATAATACCAATGTTCTTCTTTAGTGAAAACTGGTACAATTAATTTCTTTTGAAATTTTGATTATTAATATCAAAATCAAGAGTTGTCATTTATAATTGTTAATATCACAATAATAATATCTTAGGGTAGTTCAATCAAGTCACAAAATTGAATTACAATTAACATGCTAAAATCTAACTAAATACTTGAGATTATAAGGGTAATACTGTGGGGTATTACATAGGAACACAAAATACTAATCTAACCCTCTTCATTCCCAACGAGTTTACCAAATTATTTACTCCTACAACCAATCCTACATTGATCAAACATGCAAATATATCCAAACCCACATTAAAGAGACCATGGTTAATTTCTCCAAATCCACCACTGATAGTCACTCCTAAAACACCAAACATCTTATGTTTTTTCATCAAACCAAAATCTTAGCATCAACCCATCATTACTCAACTAACCTTATAAAAGAAACTCTTGAATTAAAAAAAAACATCTCAACAATTTTATTAGAGATGATGGATACAATCTAAGCTAGTCTTCAAAACCCATCATCGATAAATTTTACTCATCTCAATATGCTTAATCCTTATCAAGTCATTTATCAGTCCATGTTCTCTTTTCCTCTATAACCTCTTACACTTTCTTTTTTCGCCTTCTAATTTTCCCTACTATCCCCTTCCTCATTTATTTCTCTTCCTTTTTATTTTTATCATTTATACTCTTCATCATCTCTTTTTATCATTTATACTCTTCATTATCTTCATTATCTTGATGAAATTTTTTTCTCTTCACTATTACTATAATATAATCATTCATAACCAACCACTTTAATTTTGGTTTTCATAAGTAACCACTTTCACCCTTATTCTTACTCTATTGTATTATTATTTACTAACTAATCCCTCACAATACCTTCTCTCATTTTAATTTCTATTTTTATAAGCAACTAGTCCAATCCTTGTCTAATTAGTCTCATCGTGATCTAATTTAATAAAAAAATTAATTTCACTACTTCTGAACTTCACACGACAACAATAATATAAATTAAATTATTATAATTCAACAAAATGAAAAAAAAAATCATTTTAAAAATAATATTAATAATATTATATATAATTAAATTTATTTTATCTAAATATATTTTAATTACATAAAAAGTTACATTTTGCTTTTATTTCCAAGTTAAGTAAAATCTATAATTATTATTATAAATTATCTATAGAAAAACGAGTAATTCCCCAAGCCACAAAGATGAGTATATAACCTAGACCTTTGCTCACCAAAATTTGGACAAATTACGACTAAACCCCACACAAACAAACTGCCCTACACCTCAAGGCTTATAAATAACCTATACATCACAACTTTATTTTAATCATTTTTATTATTATCATTCTAAATTACAAGCAATTAATTTGACTGTTTTCTTTTGAATATCACCTTTACAAATTATAATTTATCCGTTATTTTTTTTATGATATTAAACACAATTTTTAAATACCTTACAATTAACACATCCTTTTCACTTCAATTTCAGCAATCACGCTGATCTGTGCTAGACTAAATGCTGGATTTTAAAACCATCTAAATGTTCTGATTTGAGCAATGGAAACTATAATTTCAGAGAGCGTTTTGGTTTTCCCATATACTATCCTCTTTTTTCTGTGCAAAGTAAGCCGTTAAAACCATTACACACTATCACATTTTTTGGATGGTCACAATCCAATGTTTTCGTAACCAAAATTCTTGAAGGGCCAGGGCCAAAATGAAAAAGTAAAAGAGAATACACAAAAATTACATTCCTATATTTTTCAGTGTTAACCATCATAATCAAAATTCATAAAGAACCAGAGTTTGTTGATACAGCACTGAAGTTTTTGACAAGCAGCCATGAAGATGTGAATTGAAGCAGGTATACAATATACCTTCATCCATATTACTTGTAACGTCTACTACTGCCAACTTTCAATTAGACAGTCATTTCGGTTATATGCAAAGACTTCGGCTCTGTCCGGAAGTATATCATTGTATATATCACGGGACTGCACTGTGAATAAATGATGATTTTGACAATAATGGAGCCTCTCACAAAAAGTACGATTATGGGCTTTAACAGTGACCGAGAAGTGATGGTTATGACAATAATGGAGCCTCATGCGATCGAAGCTCTGTGTCCTCCAAAACAAATTTAAGTTCAGCCCTTTGCCGATTACGAAGAATGAACCTCAAATGAGAAAGGTATCATTGTAGCAAGTGGTTGTTGAACACTGGTGAGCTTCTAAAATTATATTATTCTTGGATGTGTCATCGTAGAAAATGCCAGCCAAATAGGTCAAAGCTAGAAATCCCAGCGAGATGTCGTGAAAACTGCAATGGAGGTTACCGTCCCTGTGAAGAATCCTGGGATGGCCGTGCTTACATACAAAGCGACGCTGTCAATCATTAGAAGCAGGAAGAACGAAGCACATGGGAGGAATGATTGATATCATAGTTATCAAGGTAGAGTTGCAATATGGATTTGAATTCAATACAATAAAATAAAAACAAAATTTAAGAAAAACAATTTATATTCACAAAAAAATCATTGAAACATACAGATTGTACAAGTTGTAGACAAGCTTGTTAAATTTAGCAGTACTCAAAACCTGAATTAAACAGCAACTAATCCAATTAAACCTACAAATTCATGTGACTAATGGAATTTGGTAACTATGATAACTTCTTAAGGTGGTGATTGTTTTGATGTTTTTTCTTAATTAATTGTCAATTATATAAACTCAAAAGTAAGTAAATCAGCTTACAATTTTTAAGTTGATTGTAGAAATCTTAAAAGTAAGTAAATCAGCTTACAAGTTTTAAGTGGCTTATAGAAATTGAAAAATTAAATGAGAAAAGATAAGACTATAATTTTTTTAATAAAATTTGTTATATCAAAATTATTTATAAAAACATTAAAATAAAATATATAAAATTGATTACATCAAAATAAATATCAACTTAAAAAATAGTTTTCAGTAAATAAAATTTAATAATAACATGTGAAAGTTACACTTGTACTTATTGATAGTTCACAAATTAAGTGCTATGAACAAGTTATCTCTTACTTACTCTTCATGTTTTCTTGTAATCATCTATTGTTTATTTTTTTCAAGAGGGAAAAAAAATGTACTTTTGTTATTTATTAAAATAAAAAATACATCTCCATGATTACAACAAAATTCCACCCAAACAAAAATCCAAATTATGTCCAAGCACAACCAAAGGTGCCATTCATCTATGCCAAAATTACCCAACAACACACACTATGCACATAACTATGCCAAAAATCAAACATAGATGTACCCCTCAATCCAGTAAGTCTACAAAATCAACCAAATTGGCATAGCCCATTTCCATCTACGAACCTTCAATGAATTCATCCCAAAATAGAAGACCAACCTCGGTAGAAAGTGCCTCCTTTGAGAGAGAGTCAGCAAACTTGTTATGTTCTCTATAAATATGGCTGATAGCATAATCATGGAAATGAGCCAAAAGAGAATCAATCATGTAGCACGAAAGATAAAGAGACATAACCTGAAGCGGCCAAATCTTTTTTGCCCAATTAACTATAACCAGTGAGTCCCGAAAGATATGTAAAGTATTGATACCCAGGATATTAGCAAATTTTATTAAACACCATAGAGATAAGAGTTCAGTTTTTGTGTTTGAACCACACCCATAATTAAGTTTAAGATTGAAAGAATGTTCATCATTTATCCTGAGTACAGCACCTACACCACATAAATCATCTTGAGCCGCTCCATCAAAGAACCCAAAAACCACCATATGAACAAAAAAATCCCCAAGTTGTCTCTGCATCTTAATCTTCTCATTGACCACTTCATATTCGTCATAATAGTTAATTATTCTCAAACAGTTGGCAATTATATTAATAGGCTTTCCTTCAAGGATAACATAGTTCCTTGTCTTCCAAATATCCCAACAAATAAAAGATGGAAGGAGTCTAAATTCTAAAAATTTTTTGAACCACCTTAAGAAACTCCCTTCAACAATACCATTATCACAAGTCTATGAATGTTTAAAAGGTCATAAATATGCCTCCAAAGATGTGAACTGTAAGAGCATTTCACAAAAAGATGATTTATATACTCTTCATCAGACATACATAAAACACATATGTTTGGTACCTTCCAATTCCTACGATGTAAGTTATCACATGTCAGTAAGCAATTCTCAAAAGAAATCCATAAAAAACACTTTAGTTTTGTAGGTAAGTGCCACTTCCATAATTGTTTATACCACTATTTTGGCACATCAAAATTGGATCTGTCTCCAATGACAGAGCATGCCAATTTTGCAGAGACTTGACTCGAAGCTTGGTTACCAACCCAAACCAACTCATCATTTATTTCACTGAGTCTTATCCCTTCCATATTTAGTGAGTTAATAAATTGTGAACATACCTTATCCCAATTATTTATAAGTACAAGATCACATGAATTCAACGAATAGGAAACTGATTGACTGAAACAAAGAGGTCTTTGAATGTCAGCCAACGAGGTAAACCCACTATTTGATAAATATTGCAGAAGATGTGTAGAAAGAGTATAATTTTCCTCCATGACCGGGATGGGATCCACACCAATAACAACATTAGCCCCAGACCCCACCTTCCAAGCCAAGCCTTGACTAATCTAGGGGAAGACCTTAAAAAAAACACGCCAAAAAATTGAAGCATTCCTAACCCTTTTGTTTGGTTTCCTTATCCAATCTAAAACTTTTCCTTTGAGGTATTTACCTTTTAAAACTTCACACCGCAAGCCTCTCCCAAACAAACCCCGCCACAAGCTTTTCATACTTAAACCAATGTTGAACCAATGAATATTTTTTATATCCCTGCGACCCTATTTTTTTTCCCTGGACAGTCTTTCATAGTTAGCAACGTGAAATGTCCCACCCTTAATATTTCCAGACTAAAGAAAGGGGAACATCTTCCTTCTGATAATAGTAAGAAAAAATTTTGGAATTTGAGCCATAGATAACCAAAAAACAAGAATCCCAATTAGAACAACTTTCAAAACAGTTGATCAACCACATAAAGATAGCATCCTAAAAGACCAATGTCCAATAGTGTTTTCATATTTCTTCACCGGCAAAGCCAATCATTAAAATTATATTTGTTGGGATTAAGAAAATATCCCAAATACTTGAATCCCTCATTCAATTCTGAAGTCCACAAGGGAAGGAATTCAGTAATGTGTCTCAACACATCTTCACTAACTCTGTGACAAATAAAAACCGATTTGGTAATACTCACTTCCATACCAAAGGTTGCATAGAATATTTTAATAATATCATCAAAATGTTTCCACTCCTCTTTGGACCCTTTCCCAAATAGTATAACATCATCAACAAATAGTAGATGAGAAATCAAAAAACTTGAATGATATCTTAATACGTTTTAATTTCCCTTCTAGTTTAGCACATTTTATTAGCCTACTTAAGCCTTCAATAAATAGCATAAATAATAGAGGGGAGAGAGGATAACCCTGGCATAGACCTCTAGTACTGTTGAAAAAAATAGAAGAAGATCCATTAATAAGGACAACAAATTGTGCCAAATAAATGCAGGCCATAATCCAATTAGTTACTGAGACAGGGACCCAATTTGGAAAAGTAAGAGCCTGAAGAAAACCCAATTTACCGGATCATATGCATTCACAAGGTCTATTTTCAGAAGAATAACATCCAAATTATTGTCTTTTATGGAGTGAATCACTTCTTATCTAATACCAACTACATCCAAAAACTGTCTATTTGCTAAAAAATGAAACTGCTCCTTTGACATCATTTCAACAAGTTTTGGCCTTAATTTATTTGAAATGATCTTTGTGACAATTTCGTAAGCCAAGTTGCATAATGAGATAGGCCTAAATTCATTAAAATTCCTGGGCTTGTCATATTTTGGAATGAGGGAAATGAAAGTAGAATTTAATGCTCCAAACATATATTTGTCCACCCTTCATTGTTCCACCATCTATGCGATATCATTAACCATGATCTAAAAAAAATAAGAAAAATCTCCACCGTCCATATGTCGGGCCCCGGACTTTTGTCATTGACAAACTATTTTAGAACACCTTCAATTTCTAAAAGAGTGACAGGATCCCCAATGATAGAACCTTCCTCATTGGTGAAAAAAGAAGGAATATGCCTAATCATCTTCAATTGGGATTCAATATTAGACAAGCTAGGATATTTGAACTGATTTTTGAAATGTGCCTGAGCAGCCCTTTTTAAATCCATTTGAGACCGAATAATATTACCATTATCATCCTACAGATCCAAGATAGTATTGATATTTATTCTATGAGAGGCATTGGCTAGTGCAAGGTAATGATACCCACTTATGACACATTAGTTGCAATGGCATGCTGTAAAAACATAAATCTTATCATTAAAATGAATTCTTAGAGGTACCTACAAAAGTTTATAGAATTATGTGTAAAAAGATGAAACGTAGAAAAATGGATCATCTTCCGGAATATATAACTTTTATTTATGTAAAAGTCATATAACCACCCAAAAATGTCATTATTTTAATATTGGTACATTATTTTTTCTCTAAGACATAATGCATATGTTTGTGTTAGTCCACCGGTTTGTTATTTAAATTGTCAATTTATGAGTAAAGAAATATATAGAGGCGTAGGAAATAGACGAATCTTATGCAGGGTTATTTTTTCAATATTTGAAAAGCTAATTTTATATATTTTTTTTAAATTATGAAATTCAGTGAAGCCTTAAAAGGACATGGTCGAGCCTTGGTCCACCATATCATTGTCTGAACATAATAAAAAAAAATACTTTATTTTATCTTGTAGCTATTCTTGTACTCTTGTGTGGGTTATTTTCCGTTCTCAAAATAGGTAATCCAATCAAAAGTTATAGGCCAAATAAACGACCTATGTTTTTTACAAATTTGACATGAGTGCAGTTAAAAATGAATTAAAAAAAGAAAACAATAACAGATCTATTCAAAAAATATATAGTTAGAAACTACACATAGAGCTCGACAAGTGTGTCCAATTTCATCAGTAGTGCACAAGTGGAGCATATCTGGAACTAAGCATGAAAAACATGAAGTTACAGAAATTGGTGTGTTCTTCCATAAACCAGACTGAGCCTCAAGGTTTTTCAATCCGAAGCTAATACCAAACCTACAAGGGTTCCCAAAACAATTTGAATCCAAAAATGTGTGCGCGAAAATGAGTGCACGCATTATTGTGTGCGCACATGTAGATTCACGCATGTGTTATAGCACACACGCATTATGTTTTACACCTTAATTTTTATCTATCTCTCCCTAACTCCCCCCCCCTCTCTATAACCCCACCCCCCTTATCTTCCTATCCACCCAATCCCCTCCCCCTTTATTCCACTCTACCCAATCCCTCCTCCCTCCCTCACGCCTCTCTTCTCTCCTTCAGCACAAGGTTTAGGAGATATATTATTACACAAAATCATTAACTCGCATTATCCTCATGTACATATAAATATTCATCCTTGTAACCATAAATCCATGACCCCCATATCTTAATCCCCAAACCCTTGACCATTATTCCCTAGCCACTGCGATCCCTAGTCCCCAGTACAACTAACCATCATAACTCTTATCACACTAGAATCCTAAACTAGTATAGCCCCTAAAACTCCTAAATACTAACACATAGTGATATATATCCCTTAAACCCTATACCCTAACCACGTAATCCTAACCTATAAAGTGTCTAGTCAAATAAAAATTAACCCCTAACCCTTATAACCTCTAATTCTTATAAACCCTAAACTCTATCATCAAATACCCAACCTTTAAAACCTAAAACCCATAGCCAATTTAGAGAGATAGTCAGAGAGAGAGAGGCCTGAACCTTGGGTTCTAAAGGAATATTCTATCCAGAAGGAGCTATGATGATTTCCTTCACTAACCACACATGACCTCTTAATGGTATCATTGGCCTATGATTAAGGATGTCGATACCATGAAGTCGTTTTGAGCAATATGTATGCACCATGCCTAATCAAGGCTTTTGGAATGATGTTTTATGGAAGAATATCGTGCCTTTGGCCATAAAGAAACCATTTAGACATCCAAGGCCATGAACAATGTCTAAAAGCACCAAACAAGACTTTACAGGGGTATCCATTGTGCTAGATGTATCCAAGTCTTGGGGACTTAGGGAATTGGACATGGTCAAGGGAGGAGACCTAACACTCAGGCCTTAAAGGAATAATATATCCATCCAGGGCTAAGAAGGTTACCTCCACCAACTACACATGGCCTCTTGAGGTATCATTGTCCTTTGATTGAGGATGAAAGTGCCATTATATTTTTTTGAACTTAGTATCTACAT